>ML783418.1:320368-338253 GCA_009831015.1 Picea engelmannii | reverse complement strand
ATATGAAAATTTTATTTGTTAGATTAAAAATTATAATAAGTATATAGAAAAAAAAAAGTTATAATGAAATTTAGATTAAAAGTTATATATATATATATATATATATATATATATATGAAATTTTCATTTGTTAGATTAAAAGTTATAATCAATTTAGATTAAAAGTTAAAAGTTATAATAAGTACAAAGAAAAAAAATTATAATGAAATTTAGATTAAAAGCTATACTTATATCTATATATGAAAATTTCAATTGTTAGATTAAAAGTTAAAATTATAATGAAATTTAGATTAAAAATTATACTCTTATATATATGAAAATTTCATTTGTTAGATTAAAAGTTATAATAAGTATAGAAAAAAAAAAGTTATAATAAATATAGAGAAAAAAACAAAAAATATGAAATTATTAATGTTTAATATTTAAGTTATTTTGTTATAGATTTTTAATATTATTATAATTATAAATTCTAAAAAATTATTATATTAATTATGGAATTTATATATATTTTTAAAATTATTATCTTCCTTAATAACCCACAACCTTAATAATAATGGGGTTATTAATAATGTACATAACAAATGTTACTCTATATGCAATTTTTCAATACAATCCCCAACAAGAAATATATGCAATTTTTCAGTACAATCAGCAACAAGAAATACTAAATACAATCCCCAACAAGAAATATATGCAATTTTTCAATACAATCAGTAACAAGAAATATTAAGAGCCAGACTTGTAAAACGCTATTGTTACCTGCACAGAGTCCATGGATACCAAAGTTTGATTGTATTTGCATTTAAGGTTTTTCGCACATCACCTCTATTGAAGTATGTCCTTACATATTCTTTGCAGGAAGGATCATTCCCCAAACGTAACTTAGATGAGAACTACCACTGAATTCAATTTAAACATCGGCAATCAAGAACTTGACCCTTACCAGAGAAGGGAGTGAAAAGTTGTGTTACGTACCTGTTTTGAAAACAAACTCCACGATGTCTGTTGCAAACAGTCAGGCTTGTACAAATCATAAAGTAAATTCCATCCAAGCCCATATTACACAATGTCTGGTTGCATGTCTTTGAATTGCACCAGTTCTTTAGGATGTGGTAGCCCTCGTCTGAAATAACTGCGTGATTCCATGTATAATCTACCATACCATTCAAACCATGCATTTCCTACCTTAAATACGGAATTACGAGACAATTTGATCAGAGAATTTATTAAAGAGACTAGTAGCCAAGAATTTACATAACCATATAGTATGTAAAGGAAAAAAACTAGGGTGCTTACCATGAAGCCTTTGAGATTAATGACATCGCCCTTCTTTGTGCGGCTGTTACCGTCAAATATAACCTCAAATATAACCTCCCCAAGCAGTGGGACAAAATGTGCTCATACATATACACTAGCACAGCTGCTAATTCGCTGCTGAGAACGCCGAAAGGTATCGGTGGAGAACGCGTGTCCCCAATATAAAACGTTTGTGGTAATCCGTCTGTCGTAATATGAAATGTTTGGTTGCATTAGATTGATAAATGAAACGCTTGGGTATTAAAGGGTAATTTTTTAATGTGATTAGGTAAATGTTAAAAAGTAAACATGTTAACGAATACCTTGATAAATGCAAGAAAATTATGAACAATAAATCTGATCCATTGATTTTGGAGGAAGACTAAGAATATGCCAACATCTTCAATGCATAGCCATCAAATTAAGATTTAAAATTAAATAAGATTAAAAGATCATTAATTGTACCCATTGTCACTAGGAGTACGCCTTTTGACATAATTAATAAATTAAAAAATATGAAATCAAATTCTTTCAAGGATAAAAAAATTCCAAATTACATGCATAGCTCTCTCCCTTTATGTAGAACTCCCTAGACTCGTAAGTTGAAAATTTCCAACCAATTTAACAGAAAAATGTAGGAGCCCTCCCCTCCAAGTTCAATTCTAATAGAGTTTTATTCATGGCTTTTAGCTTTTAGACATAATATTTAATTTCAACACTGCAAAGTCTTTAAAATTTTTTTAATGTAATTTAATAACCTGTAATTTTCTCTGCGAGTTCCTTCATATCCGATGTGAAATCAAACCACCTTGAATGTGAATAACCTGTAATTTTGTCTGCCAGTTGCTTCATATCCGAGTATGTATTTGTATAGGATAAGCCAACTCCAACAAGTGCCTCCAAGAATAACGTATAAAAACAGTGAAAATAACACCATAATAAATTAAAAAAATGCACGGCTTTTACAACAATTCACACTTTTTGTATTTAAATATGAGTTTTGGTAGAATACAATTGAAAACTGGGATGGGCCACCTGCCGCAAAGTAGGCCCCCCCGCTGCCAGATATAGCCAGCTGCCCATTCTCAATTTCCCATTCCCAGATGTCTTAAGGAATGTTTCTCCCTACTTAAACATCGATTAATTAATTGGAAGGTTTGTCAAACTTTGAAGACACAAAACAATGGTCATCCACCAATCCATAAGGACACCTGTCCATAAACAGAAAAGCACAGGTATCGTTGCGCATGAGAGGTTTACCACACATGGAGGTTGTGCATGTGTTGATAGCCAAGGCCGGGACACATTCCTCCCACTACCTCCTCATAACACTTCACGCCATAGGAATTCACCACTTAGGGAATTTGGAATTATTACACATCATTCCTTTGTCAATTCCTCTCTTTCAAGTTTGGTGCAGGTTAGTGGCTTTTAAACTTAGTGGGGGCAGTGAGCACTGAGCAACTCCACCAGCTCTGTGTCGATGGTCATTGAAATAATCCCTGGGGACTACAGGAAATGTATCCATGAATTCTTTATGTCTTTCCTTTATGCACTTGATCGTATTCCTTTGTCGCAGAGAAGCTTAGACTGGTGGCTGAACCTCACGTACAGGTGAAGAATTTAATTCATCTACAACGTTGCCATACGATCTTTTCTTTCTTCCATGAACATAGATTACATGCACGATTGTCATTGTTTCACATTTGATAAAGAGCTATTTCCTTATCCTCAATCTTTGGCAGCGAACTTTATAATAAAGGTTTGGAAAGCTGTTTGGATGATTGATCCTTGAATAAAAAAGGATGAGGGATATTTCGTCTATGATAGTGGATGTTCAAATGACATATGGATCTTGCAGACACACGAAAACCTTATGTGGGAGAAACATTGGTAGGTAAAATGTTTCTTTGCATTTTACTTTTGGTTTCTACATTTCAATCTCTGTATTTAAGTATTTTGTGCAGTTCCTTGGCCTGATTGCTTTTTCCCAGTTATAAATGTTGTTATCCATAAGGTAATGAGCCATTAGCCAGTTGCAAAGTTGGGGACTTGGACTAGCATGCTCACTTGTAAAACCAAAAATGGAGCTGAGGAGAAAACGATATATATAAAAATAAGCCTGTTGTTTGCTAGTGGAACGGATGCAAGACTTTATTTATGGTCAATTTCTTTTTAATGAAAGACACTACTTGGAAAATTTCCCAAAATTATCCTTCAGAATAATTTAATCTTCTCCTTGCATCCGCTTTCATTTCTGAATACTCGTGAATCTATTTTCTGTGAGTTAATGGTTGTTTTCTCTTTTTTTTTATATCTCTAGTTACCGAAAGCCAAAGATAGATAGAGGATCTTGGGCCTTTATCTATATCCCCTCAAAGAGTTAGGTTTTCTCTGCCAAGGATGCCCCCTATAGCCTTCTCTGTTTATGTTGGTTGTCGAGGGTAGAAGCCATGGTAGAAGCCATTTAGGAAGCCCTACACACATCCACCTGCAGACGGGAGCCACTGATTGATTATTCAAACATAAGAGATGGCCAAAGTAGTTCAAGAACTTCGAGCGAACCACTAACTAACCTGCCAAGCAAAATAACCTAGCCTACAGAGAAAATATTCTATTGGCCCTAAAGCATGATACACAACCTAGACTCCTCTCCATTAGACAGGGTGGTGCTTTGAGTCAGAACAATAAAGGGAGGGTGCTTTCAGAGTTTGAAGACAAGGAAAGGAGAACATGTCCCCTCTCATTTATATCTCGCCCCCTCTCTGTTGAACCCTGTTATCACACAGTTTGTAGCTAGGTCAAAGGTTAGAAAATAGAGGCCAAATTGGCGTAACAGGAACTTACCCCACCTAATGTCACCTCAATGGGGAGGTTCTTTCTCTTTAGGGAGGTTAGGCCGAGGGGATACATCCCCGGTAACCTGGGGTTTTGAAGAGGCTAAGGTATAAAGGTCAAAGTAATATTCCCTCCTCACAGGTTATCACCAAGAGCAGATAGTCCGGCTAAACAACCAATAATGAAGTGTAGGCCCAAATGAGAACACCTGCCCAGAACAAAGCAACATCAAAACAATATATGCAGGCTATGATTCAATGGGTTAGTACTTCATATAACTATCTGATATCAATATATGAGCAATTATAACAATAGATATTGATGAAATCAATGTTTATTAATATAACAATGGAACAATATCAATTCATCAATAAATATTGAGATGATGTGCAAACAATGTATTTAATCAATCCCTTACTCAATAAATGCTCTCAAACCATCATCCAATTGCTTGTAAAGACAAAATGCTGCGTCAAGATGGAATAACCAAGAGTGATGTCAGCCTCATTAGGGTTAGTAGTTAGTTAGGGTTTCAAATTATAAGAGTTTTAAGAGTTGTTTCAATCACTTTCACTTCAACGTTGGAGGCTAAAGATCAGTGCCTAGGGCTATGGAGTCAAAAGGTGAAGGATGCACAAGTTGAAGGGGATGAGATTTAAAGGACAAGAGGGAAAGGTTTCAAGGTGCTGCAATGGCAGGGCCTTGAAGATAGAACCCTAGGGGAGAGAGGCTCACTTTGGTGTTGCTTAAGCAAGGCCTCATGCTCTCTCCTCCTTCCCGGCAAACGACTAGCTCAAAGACAAGTAAAATCAAGACAAGAGAGTTTAAAGAGGGAGAGTGTTGCAAAGGCAAGGCTCTTTCATCAAACCCTAAAAGAAAAACGGCCCTAGGTGTAGATAACCTAGGCCTGGGACGTCCTCTTCCTCTTGAAGTTTAAAAGTACGACTAGCTTAAGGGAAGAAGATAGAAAGAGTGTAGCAATGGCTAGGCTCTCTTCTTCTTCTTCTTCAATGGCTTAAAAGGTTTTTCTATCAGGGGACATGAGACAGCGACCTACTTGTGTGTTTGTCCCCTAGGGTTTTGATTCAACAATGTATATATAAATAGATGAAAGAAATTAAACTACAACCATTCAATCAAGAAGTTTTGCAGAAAAATACTTACAAATCATCAAGAAAATAGCATGCAAACCCTAGTTATAAACCTTCCTTCAAGAAAAACACCATAAATTTGCCAAAAATCTCCTCAAACAAGTGCACCTTCCTCAAATCAACCAATAACCCTAACAGGGCGCAAAAATCAGACCTCACTAGGAGAGTGAGTGATGTGTTATATCAAAATGAGGATAAAACTCCTCAATATATACGATATCATGACCTTTAATTAAATTTAGGTCATAAAAATTAGCCGACAAGGCTTTAAACCAAAATCATACTGTTTCTACATTAAATGTTCTTTTAAAACCTTAAATGAGCAAAAGTGAGACGTCAAGCCCTCTTGAGGGAGACGTTAGGCCCTTTTGGGGCCAGTGCAACATCCAGAAGTCAAATGTTAGCCCTCCTTGGGCTCTTCCAAACTGCCACATGTTCCAACAACCCTGTCCATCTGCCATATGCTCATGATGATGTCACAAGCCTCTTGGTGACGTCCTGGGTCATCTAGGGCCAACGTTCCACTGCAAGTGGGTCAATCCCCCTAGGTCTGGCCCAACCAAAGTGCCTCGAGTGAAACGTCCTTCTTCTTCTCAGATGCAAAAGCTTAATCAAGCACTGTCCTGTCTCTGCCCCTCTGACGAGGTTCAACAACCATCTGATGGGCTCTTCAACCCCATGGAGGTTCGAGCTAATCATCTCCCCATGTGTACCGGTCCAACTGGTACCTGTCCGTCGGGCATGGTCATAGCAATGTTAATCACATTTCATCATTAATATTATCAAACGTATACATAAAAATCCTGATATATCATCCAATATCTCAAAGATATTACAAAGACCTACAATACAAGGCTGAAGAAAAGGACAAGACACTCTATTGGGCTAGTATCCATAAGGAAAGGAAAGTCTCCAAGGGGTATCATCCAAGCCATGTAAAACGAGGTGGTGTGGATAAGGGATGTCCAGACATATGGGTAGAGTGAGAGCCAGGGATGCATGATATTACCTGTGGGTGCCTTTGTAGAAGGCGAGCTGTACCCGTCATGGAGACAATTTTTTCCAAGCCCCTTTTTGCCTTTATTCTTTTCTTTTATTTATTTGCTTTTTATTTCAAGGACTAACTAGAGGACATTGCCTTGGCGTGGTGACCAGAGCTGACGGTGTTACCCACAAGCACTTTCACAGAGATGATGAGGTTGACTCGTGATGAGACCCCCTCTCCCTTGGCCATGCAACCAAAGGTCACTACCCTGGCGTGGTAACTAGATAGTGGCAATGTCATGTTGTTAGGTACCCATGAACATAATAGGCTGGCTCGTGATGAGACCCCCTATACTCTTGGCTAGGTATTTTTTTTTTTTTTCTTCGGGTCCCTCTTGTTTCTTGCCGAGAGGCTTTTTATTTCCTTTTCGGGGATCCATGGGCGAGGCATCTCAAGGTTTCATTTTTAGGCTTTTATCTTTTACCAACTGCTTTTACCTTCTGGGCCTTTAGCCCCTTCTTCCCACGAGATAAGGTGCAACCCCACAAACAGATCATCCTAATGCTCGGACTAGGGGAATGGGACAGATGAGCGGGAGATAAGATGAAAAAGTGATGACATGATGGGAGCGGACGATGGCTCTTCAGAAATCCCCCCAGTAGCAAACCAAAACCTATGGGTACATGCTTGCTAGGACACCCTGTCAATCCTCCCAATCATGGTCAAGTGGGTTAATGTAAGATCCAAGCAGTCGTCAGAGATAAAGGAGTAAGATGCATATATCTAAAGGTTATAATGATCAAAAGTGACACATACCATGATACCTGGACCAATTACCTCATGGAGCAAGAGCCTTCTCCGATACAAGACTAGGCCGATGGTGATGGATGCTGCTGCTGCTGACAAGACGAATCTGATGAAGGAAGAGAAGGATGGGCCCTCTAGGGCCATGCTCAGGTCAATCCTGCTCTCGATACTCCATGTCTAGGACCTGTGGGCCTCGAGACATGATCTCCTAGTTATCCCTAGAAGTCGGGGATAACAAACTCCATTTATTCTCTATTGAACCCCATTTAATGGAACTATGTATACCTATTTCCTATTTTTAACCATACGGACTATTGGAAAGACCTTGGACTTTTGCACTGATGCCCACACGATTTTTCATTAGTTAGATACCAACCAATCAAATGAATGAATGGATTAGGCATCCTAAGCACTAGGGTGCCCATAAGGATACTCTAATGCATAATGTAACTACTAGCAATAATAACATCCTCAACATATCTTGCTTATTTAAACAATTCTTCATTGCATAGATAGCGATCAAATGCTTGAACTTTGTCGCCCACACACTATAGGAAGGATAGGGGCGGAGTATCACGGGTTTCGTTTCTTTGGAAACATACATGAATTAGGAATTGGCAGATATATGTGCACATTTACATATTACTAGCATGAGGGCTCTTTGGTCATTCATGGAAGTGGAAATGCATAAGCGGGATAACCCTGTAGCTCATTGATCAATTAGGGTTTGAAACCCGTGCCTAAAGCCAAAGCCTAACAGACTGAAAACAATTTCTTTTGGCAGGTCGATGAATAGGGTTGGGAAAAAATTCCCAGCAGGGTTTTTAGCCTTATTCTGTTGCAAATTATTGAATATCCCAACAATTAGGCTAGCTCAACTCTTGAAGGAAAAAAATCATTGCAGGATCCAAACCCAGACCAAATAGGGGGTTTGAGTTTTTAGCTTATCTTGTTGCAATTTCATATAGTTGGTGTTTTGGGAAGACCTAGCTTTAGGTTTTGACTGGGTACAGTCACATGGACATCTTTGAGGAGGAGCTCAGTCACATGGACATCTTAGAGGAGGAGTTCACAACTTAATGACATAATTAGATGTTGTTGAAGCAGAGGAGCTTGCATATGAAATTTCACTGGTAAGGTAAATACAGTTTTTTGAGGAGCTTGAATGTGAAATTTAACTGGTAAGGTAAATAATTTTTTTTGCTATAAAGTAAAGAGAGAACACATTTGAATGACTTACAATTGCATAACACAAGTATTTTTTCTCATCGTTTTCTTCAGTATGGCTCTTCTCTTAGAGCTCATCTCTTCTCGTGTAGCTCAACGAATAGAAAAATAGATCATGAATTTTCTCCTCTGGCTTTAGATATTAGAAAAATTGATCATGATTCATGAGTATTGTTCAGGCCGAGTATTGTTCAGGCCATCTCGACACTCAAGCATATAGGCGGTGATGTGAAGCTTTGAAGGTGGTGTGTATAGAGTTATTTAAATCTTTATTTAAATCTTTGATAGAGTTATTTAAAGCCTTGGTGACAACACTTAAGAAGATGGGCGATGATGTGCAGCCTTGAACATGGTGGCTATAGATTTATTTAAAGCTTTTGACAGTGTTATTTAAACCTTATAGATTTATTTAAAGCTTCACTTAAGAAGATAGGTAGTGATGTGCAACCTTGAACGCAGTGGATATAGATTTATTTAAAGCTTTTGATAGTGTTATTTAAACCTTTGATAGAGTTATTTAAACCCTTAACGATTTGTTTTAATGAGCAATTCAGTTTTTTGGAACTCCGCTGTCAGTCCGACAATAATGCTTAGAATGTTACAACCAATAGAATTCTAAAGAAATAGAATTTCATGAAATATTTAATAAAAATAATTACCAACCATACTAAAAAGTTACGATATAAGGAAATGTATAAAAAGTCAAACATCAACTAATATGAAGTCAAGGATGGATCGAATGCTATAGTCCCTCAATGCCTACGGTAGGGACTGATAATAGTTGACTCAACACTCACTTGATTACTAAAATTTCTCCCATGTTTCTTGATCTTGGGAATATAACATACCCACCACTCAGTACCCTTGAGAATTCGCATTCTTGAAACAAATTTGAGCCTCTAATACCAATATTTAATAAAAAGAAAAGAAGCATGCAACGTGACAAATAATTCATGCAATTATCAATAAAATGTTAACATATGCAAATACAAATTGTTTATTAACATACACAGTAGTAAATAAAAATTATCACAACAGAAATTCAATTTACATATAACATAGAAATTATCATTAAAAGACAATGGAACCAAATAGCTGTGGATATCAAATGTTCCACCCAACCATAAACCTCGTTGTTCTATCTCTCTCAGTAGCAGGCCACCCTTGAGCTGAGGCTATGAATCGACAAGGATGGGTGCCTAGGTCAACTCTAAGTCTCACACATCGATCAACTATCAAGCTCTCACGATTTTCTCATCACACAACATTCCCAACTTAACAACTCTCTTTCCCCCTCAGCCTGCACAACCCAAATAAAGGAATCCTCTTCTCTGCAATCCAGTCCCTCAAGTTTTTCCACTTCTTTCCAGGGCTCTAGCACAGATTGGCTAGGAAATCTCAATGCTGGAAGCTCCAGGGAATCTCGCCTATGGATAGTGTTACAACTAAGATTCTCCTAAGTGCACCCTACATTTTTTCCCCATATGTGGATCATCATATGAACATATTATGTGCCTTGTTGTACCATGATGAACCAAAAGTGTGGTTGTATTTGCACTTATGCATTATATTGGACCATGATTGGATGTTCTATGTATTGGTAGGGGGCTTATGTGGTATCTCAAGACCCCATGTGGTTGGTCATGGTCTGTCCTTCTAATACCCATTTCAAGATCAAAATTTTCTTTTATGGCTACAATCAATTGCCCCTTGGTGTTGGTAACTCTCACCATGTCAACCATTTATGATCTAGGTTAGGTATGCAACCATCTTGGGGTGGATCTATTAGGACACATGATCTAGGGGAGTTACATGGTCTCTTACCCCTTTGTATTTGATGTAAAAGTGTTTCTCTTTGTAAAGGTTGTCACACCTATGTATAACACACTTATTCTATTCATAAGCATGGATCCCTCTCTTATGTATTTACACTTTGGCCATCTACTATCAAAGATGATTCTACATATGTTCACGCAGTTTCACGTCTCCCGAGGCATTTTCATAGTTCTCAAGGAGTACACATATTCTAAGGCATTGGTTACATCCTCCAAGGCACATTTGGGATACTTTTGCACACATGGACATCCTCTACACATGCCAGATTGGAATTCCTAGAATGCTCCTCTTCTTTCAACATTTTTGGAGGTGTCTTCCACATGATTTGAGGGCCAACCCACACGTGTGGGGTTTATGACAACCGTGCAGATGTTTTGGGCGATGATTTGACTTGGAGACGAATTTTCCTTGCCTTGTGGAGTATCTTTGCTTGATTTGAGGGCTTGGTCATACCTTGGAGATTAATCTTGATGATTCCTTGAGCACATTATGAGGAGGTCGTCCACTTTTGAGGTAATTATCCACGTTTTCATGAGGTCGTTCCACTTGGAGGAGAGGAATTTTGGAGATTTGCTTGCTTGGGAGGCTACTTCACCTTGTTTTGAGACCTCCAAATCACTCTTTCCTTGAAAAATTGTGCTAGAACAGAAAATCGACACATTTTTTTGTGGGATCTTCTTCTTGCATGAGGGTTTTATTTACGTATGACATCATTTGAATATGGATTGACTTAGTCTCCTTCTTTGTATGGATGAAAAGTCTTCTTTGTTAGTCTCCTAGGCTAATTTTAGAGAAAAAGAATGAGAAGGATGTAGAAGCATCATCTATAAACATAGGCTCTCTAGACTTCTCATTCCAAATTGTTGTGAATTGTTGGAGGTCATTTTTACAATCCACTAATAGAAGACCTTTCTTGGATTTTTTGGTGTCAATTTTTGGAGCTTTGTCTTTCTTGGTTATTTTTCTTGGTTCATCAAATATATTATTATGAATGTTCAATACTTCTACATAGCTAGCAAGATCGATCAATTTGAGGAGTTAGTTAACTACTTGGAGAGGAGATGTTCTAGGGTTTCTTCCTTCCTTCTTCTCTTGTTAACTTGGGTAAGTACTTAATCCATTTCTTTGTTTTTCCTTTTGGCTCCTTGGCAAGGGCCTTAAGCATTTTATTCAAGTTCTAGTTGATCTTGTTGGTGAAGGATTTTCCCTTGAGGAAACCCTTCTTGTAGGGACTTGGTTTTCATGACTTGTCTTGATTAGACACGAGACTATTGTTCCCTAAGGTTCTAGTCTCTCATTCTAATCCATAAGCCTTCGATAACCCATTCTTATAGGGGCATACTTCTTGACCCCTTAAGCTCTAAGTGGAGATAAAGCATTGAGTCTAACTCGCAACAACCAACCACAAAAACCCTACAATCCAAAATTTATTTTCTTTCTTATTTTATTAAAAATAAAAACCCAAAAAAATCTCAAAATAAAAATCAAAGAAAAATATTTTTTTTTTAGAGAAATGTTATTGTTTCATCTTGTTTGCTAGACATATTATATAAGGGTTTATGCTTCATTGTTAATCGATAACCCTAAGAAGGAAAATCAACCCTTCTCCATTGTGCTTTAAGGATTGTTCTAACATCTTGTTGGCTGATTTAAGGAGTTATTCAAATGTAGAAATTAATTTGCAACAATAGAAATCAAATTTAGTGAAACCCTTAAGTATAGGGTTTGGTGCTTCAAGGTGTATTTTAACCCTCCCCTAGTCTATAATTCATTTATAGATTGTTTTCCATCTTATTTTACATATCTAGTTGTGAAATTAATCTCTTAGTTGTTAATTGTGTTTATCTTTTATTGGGAGATTCTCTTGGTGAAACCCTAAGGGGATTCACCATCCTTTCTTACAAGTTTATGCCAAGTTCATGATTACATATAAATTAAGCTTGTAATTGATCATCGTAGGTTTGTATTTACTGTTGTGACTTATCTATTTCAGACTTAGCATGTAGCAATTAGCTCCCAAACCTCTTTATATTGGGGTGGTTTATGCCCTTATTTTCTATTGGATGTTCTTTAAGGCATCTTATCACTTATTGGGAACTGGTCCATTTAATCGTCTATTGAAGTATTGTTTCTTGAAGTGATTCTTTCACAAGATAACTGTTAGGATATTTAGACACTTAGGGTTAGTTAAGATCTACTTGGTCTAATGTGTCATTAGGTAAAAGTGTGTTTCTTTAGTATGCATTTGTAGTTAGGAAATCCGATGGTCACGATATGTTCCCGACATAGAGTGATCCAACGGTTCATATTCTCATCAATCTTAATGACCATTGATTCGTGGCTTAACACCTGTTTGGTCCATGATATCTATTTAAAGAGCATGGAGGGTCATTTTCCGATGATCGATTGTGAGAAACTCTCTTGTAAAATCTCTCTATAATCTTTTTCTTTTGCATTAATAAACTGCTCCAAGTGGTCACGTTGGTTGGGGTCGTGGATGTTTCCTCGTAAGGGTTTTACCACATGAAAACATCGGTGTGTTGATCTTTGATCTGTTTATGTGAGTGGTTACTGAAGGTGTTCATCCTCTGTTGGAATACCTGTGTTTTTGAACATGGTATCAGAGCCTGTTTGAAGACCCGCTCCTTTTGTAGATCGAGATCGTGAAGCCAAGTTGCCTCATATCCATTTTCTGTCATTTTCGCACATTTCTGAGCTGAGAGGATTGTTCTATTGCGTCCAGAATGCTCATTTCAGTTAGGAACACGTTTTGTTTCACTCGAAAAGGTTTTTGTTTTCCCAAGATACGACCATTTCAGTCAGATCCAGAGGTATAAAGACTGCATACACATTTTTTAAATTTTTGCAGAGTATTATTTTGGTTTTATATTATTTATTTCCAGGTTGTTACTCTTTTAGATTTGTGTATTCTCTTTTCCCCGCGCCCTGTGCGATCTCGAAAAATTAGAAACAGATAGGAAAAGGTGCATCTTCCAGGTAAGCTAACCGAGATCTAACCCTAGTTGTCATCGAGAAGCATTTTTATTTTTATTTTGTGAAAATAGTGTTTTTTAGCATGCTCTCCAAGGTCATCTTCAACAACAACAACAACAATCCTCTTGCTAAACAATAATACAATATGTTTTGCTAGACCATTTGGTTAAAAGTTGTCTTATTAAGTAAGAGGTCTTGAGTTCAAGTCTCTCTTTAGTTATTTTTTTTGAAAAAGTTCATGCTAAAATTGTAAAGTGTATTTCACTTCAAGTATAAAAGTGAATCACTATAAGTAACTTTAATATTTTATTTTAGAGTTATTTATTTTGCATGCAGATTTTCTTTTATAAAGTAACTTCATTGTAAAAGTGATCTCCACTTCTTTTTATAAAAGTGGGTCACTTCATAAAGCAACTTACATGACCACGTGGTCCTTTGGTTACTGTTTACACATTTTTTAAAAAGGGCATAACTCTCACATCCAAAGTCCGTTTTCAATGCCGTTTTTTTTAAAACTGCATAACTTTTCAAGATCTTTCCATCCAGATCATCAATTTCAATTTTTAAATCCATATTATCTACATATTTAATATGGATTCTACAAGTAATCTCTTGCTTGCCAACACCAACTACTTCCAATGGAAATCCCATATGGAGTATTTATTAAGAAGTAAAGGCTTGTACCAGATTACCTTGGGAAAGGAAACAACACCCACTGATGCTGATAAGAAAGTCAAATGGGATAATAGGAATGACGAAGCACGTGGATTAATCAGAATGCCCATCTCCCATGATTTAAGGTTCCACTTTCAATCAATTGATCAACCCAAAGAAGTTACAAGATTGAATCTGTGTTTGGTAAACACAATATTATTCGAGCACAACAGTTAGAAAATCAAGTACCGACTTTAATTCCAAATGTTTTTTCTTGCATTGAAGACTATCTATCTAAGTTTAAAACACTCAAAACTTTATGTGAAGAATGTAAGATAAAGATAGAAGAAGATCATTGCATCTATCTTATTCTTTCTAAGCTAGGTAGTGCATATTCTGTGTTTGTATCTACCGTTTATGCCATGCAAGAGGCTCTAGGGGCAACTTATAAAAAACCCAGTCTTGAGAACTTTTGCGATGCTTTAATTAGAGAGAAAGATAAGCTTGTACAACTTGGAGTGATCAACACTGCAGGTACCTCTAACAAATCCTTAGTCGTCCATCAGAAAGATAAACCCAAGAATCCCAAGAAGCAACATCTTCACCACAACAACAAACAATATAAGGGTCCCAAACCCACTCAGATAGCTTCTGCTCCTAATGGTGACAAAGGAGTAAAATATAAAAGTAAGAAAACTGACAGGCATTGCAACTTTTGTGATAAAGATGGTCATGATGAGTCCAAATGTTTCAAGAAGATGGCAGCTTTAGAAGCAACGATGAAGAATCACAACATCATTATTGATTCTACTTCTTTGTCTTCTTCTCATGGACATGCACTTTCTGCTTTTGGTTTTTCCTTCAATACAACGTCTCCTTCTTCTTCTGATGAGTGGCTTATTGATTCTGGAGCATCTTATCATATGGCTAAGGATAAAGACATATTTTCTGCTCTAAATGAATGTAACACCAAGAAAATATTTGTTGGTGATGATAGATCTCTTAGTGTTGAAGGATCTATAATAGTTCAAGTAGAAAATGGTCATTTCAATGATGTATTATGTGTTCCAAGTCTTTCTTGTAACCTTCTATTAGTATATCAAATCACTCATTTAGGTGAAGGTAAAACCGTAGAGTTTTCACCTCACCAAGTTGTAATCTAGGATCTAAAAGATCCTAAGCATGTTCTTGCAACTGGAATTGTTGATGATATTACCAGGTTGTACAAGTTTGACAACTTTGGGTCATCATCTTTTTCATCAGTTTTTGTTGCTCATAGCGATGACTTGAGCAAACTTTGACATGAGCAGTTTGGTCATCTAAACTATTGCTCATTGCAACAACTATGTAATCAACAGATGGTGACTGGTCTTCCTCTTGTTTCATGCAGAGATGGTGTTTGTGTCGATTGTGTTCTTGGAAAACATCATCGAGATCGTTTTGACAAATGTGACTCTTGGCATGCCTCGGGCCCTTTGCAACTTGTTCATAGTGATTTGTGTGGTCCACTTTCTTCTACTTCTTTTTCTGGGTGCAATTATTTCTTAACTTTCATTGATGAATTTTCCGGACGTACTTGAGTTTACTTCTTAAAACTCAAGAGCAAAGTTTTTGACAAGTTTTTTGCCTACAAGGCCCTTGTAGAAAAACAATCTGGACATCAAATTCAAAAGTTAAGAACAAATAATGGAGGCGAATATGTGAACAATAATTTTACAAGTTACTGCACTACACAGGGCATCCAAATGCAACACATTGTTCCATGTACACCACAACAAAATGGTGTTGTTGAGAGAAAGAACCGCACATTAAAATAAATGGCTAATTGTATGATCCAATCTAAGGGATTAAGTCTAAAGTATTGGGTAGAAGCAATAAACTGTACAAATTACATAGTAAATCGCACTCCCACAAAGGCTCTTAAAAATATAACACCGAAAGAAGCTTGGACTAAAATTAAACCATATGTAATTCATTTCTGTGTATTTGGCAGTATAGCATGGGCTCACATTCCTGATGAGAAAAGGAAATAATTGCAACTTAAAAGTGAGAATTGTATATTTGTTGGTTATTTTGAAGATGTCAAAGGTTATAGACTTCTTCAACAACATTGTAATGAAATTATTATTAGAAGAGATGTTAAATTTGATGAAAATCTCTTGGCATGCGAGCCTAATTCGACGATTGTGCCTTCTTCGGCCTGCGAGCCTAATTCGACGATTGTGCCTTCTTTGGCCTGCGAGCCATCTTCGACGTTTGTGCCTTCTTCTGTTCCTATTCTAGTTTCTTCTTCAGATGATGACAGTGAGGATGAAAATCCACCTCCGCTTGCTCACCTTCCTCCAGATGATTCCTTTGAACTTGAACCAACACAATCTCCACAGTTTCCTAGATGTGTCTGTTCAACACGAGAAGCAGCCGATGATCTTGTCAGTGATCCTTCAGATCAACATCGAACATGTTCGTAGTTTTAACGAGCCTCTTCTCCTTTGGCTCAAGTTTCAGAGACTCATGATCCAGAGACATTTGCAGAAGCTTCAGGTCATCCAGATTTGGATACAACAATGAATTAAGAATATCGTTCTTTAATGACCAACGATACTTTGGATCTTGTTCCTCTTCCAAAAAGAAGAAAACTTGTCATATGTAAATGGGTCTACAGAACTAAGTATGCATCAAATGGAAGTGTTGAGAGACACAAAGCTCGGTTAGTTGCCAAAGGATTTTCCTAAGTTGAAGGAATTGACTATAATAAAACCTTTTCCCTTGTAGCCAAAATGAATTCCATCCACCTTGTTCTTTCCCTTGCTGGCTCACATAAATGGGAGGTCCATCAAATGGATGTTAAATCTGCCTTCTTGCATGGAGATTTGCAAGAAGAAATCTAAATGGAACAACCTCCTAGCTATGTCGAGAATGACTCTAGCCTTGTTTGTCTCCTTAAGAAATCTCTTTATGGTCTTAAGCAAGATCCCCGAGCTTGGTATGCCAAAATGGACAACTTTCTTATTGACACTGGATTCTTTAGATTCCATTCTGATCCTAATGTCTATACCAAGAAAGTAGGAAGCCATCTCATAATCCTTGTCCTTTATGTTGATGACCTTATCCTTACTGGTAGTGACTCAAAACTTTTAAACCATGTGAAAACCAAACTTAAAAAGAAATTTGAAATGACAGACTTAGGTTTTTTGCACTATTTCCTTGGTCTCTGAGTTTTGCAAACCAATGAAGGAATTTTTCTTTTCCAGTCTAAGTATGCTTGTGACCTTCTTCATCGATTTCACATGGATGATTATAAACCAACCCCTTCTCCCTTTCAGTCTGGAGTCAAGCTTACTTCCAGCTATACTTCTCTCGGAGTTGATGCCACCATGTACCGTTAGTTAGTTGGTAGCCTCTTATACTTGACTCATACCCATCCTAATCTTTCCTTTGTTGTTGGTCTTGCTGCCCGGTATATGCAAACACCCCATGAAAGCCATTGCAAAGAAACTAAAAGGATACTTCACTATGTCTGTGGTACAATTCAGTTCGGGATACATTACAGTTCAGGGGGGGACTCCTTTATTGGTTGGTTTCACTGATTCAGATTGGGCCGAAGACCCTGATGATTGTAAGTCTACTACAGGTTATGTTTTCAGCCTTGGTTCATGACCTGTCACTTGGGCTTGTAAGAAACAACATGTTATTTCATTTTCTTTAGCAGAAGCAAAGTACCGAGCAACGGTAAATGCAAGTCAAGAAGCCTTGTGGCTTCTATAGATCCATTTAGAGTTTGGATTCCAGCAACAAGATCCGACTAGCCTTTGGTGTGACAGTCAGAGTGCCATCAAGCTTGCCAAAGACCCAGTTCAACATCATTGCAAAAAGCACATCAAGATACACATGCACTTCATCAGAAAGCTCATTCATGATGAAGTTATTGAAGTGCTCTTTTTCCCTACAAAAGACCAAGTTGCAGACATTTTCACAAAGTCTCTTACAAAAGCGAAGTTTTCCAAACTTCGATCTATGTTAGGAGTTCAAGAAGTTGTCATTAAGGGGGGATAGGCTCTAATGCCTCCTTCCTTCTCCTATTGTGTCACTATTGTAAA
>ML783418.1:223616-314953 GCA_009831015.1 Picea engelmannii | reverse complement strand
ATCAACCTACAGGGCCAGTTGTTGAGATCCCTCAAGGTAATCCCTTAGCAACCATTCCTTTTTATTTTAGGTTTGATGAAACATGTTGGATGGGCAATGCCAAGATTCTCGTTCCTTTTGTTTAGTTATCAAAGATTCATTCCAGGAAGAGTCAAATTAAAGAAGTTTTGGGGATGGAATTGACGAGTCAAACAACCTATGTTGTGGATAAGAACGAAGATGCCCCCATCATTCTTCAAACCATGAACTGAGAAGGAAATAAGAATCCAGATCACCAATCATTCTTCATATCTTTGATAGTGGGTGGTTTGATGTTGCACAATTGTATGTTGGATTCTTGAGCTTCAACTAATGTAATGTATCTTACAGTGATGAATTGTTTGGGTTTAAAGACTTCCAGACCTTACATGAATATATGCACTATGGACTCCAGAGAAGCCAAAGTATGTGGTTTGATTAAATATCTTCAAGTAATCTTGGGAGTTTATCCAAATATCTCTTGGGTAATGGATGTAATGTTCGTTGATGTTTCAGATGCTTGGGGATTATTATTGTCTCGAAAGTAGGTTGTTGATCTTGGAGGTAGCATCTAGATGGATATATCTTATGCTACTATCCCCACTTACGAAGGCACTTTTGTGGCTCTACATCGAGAACTGATGAGAAGATATCATATAGAAAACCCATAAGATCCTGAAAATGAATTGGTTTGCTATGAAGATGGTTTTGGATCCTATATCGTGCTTGTGACAAAAGTAGTTCCTTAGAAATACGTCAACAACATTTGGAAGATGAACTTCGACAGGGCCAAGTCCCAATCATGTACATGTGCAGGTATTCTATTGACTCCTCCCAAGGGTCATATTCCATATTATGTTTTTCGTTTGGAATTTGATGGAACTAACAATGTAGTAAAGTATGAATCACTTTTGATTGGTTTAAATTTGGCTAGATATCTTGGAATTAAAGTTTTAAAGATGATTGGTGATTTTGATCCAACAATTCTACAAGTGAAAGGTCGATTTGCATATAAAAATGAAGGTTGAAATGGTACAAGAATGCAATGTGGGACACCATGGAAGGGTTCGATGCATTGTATTTTAAAGAGAAACCAAGAGCACCAAATGAAAAAGCCAATGCATTAGCCATTTCTACCTCAACACTCCAACCTTATGAAGATTTGATGGAAAAGGGGAAATTGGAGATTATCTTTAGACCATCGATTCTAGACAACTTTGTTAACTGGAAGGTTTTTGATGATGATGCATAGATTTTGAGATTTATGAACAACTTGCAAGAATTTGTTGAGAATGAGATGGATTGGACATAAGAAGGGTCATAAGAGCATTTAAAAGACAACGATATTCCAACCAGCTTTGTATCTCTTGAAAAAGTGTTGAAAAAGCATGTCATGTATAAGGAGAAGAAAGAAGTAGTTAAGCTCGATGAATATATGGAAATCAACATGGGATCCTTGGAAAATCTGAAGATGGTGAAGATTGGAAAATGAACCTCAAGTGAAGAAAGGAAGGCAATTGAAGATTTGATCAGAGAATTCAGGGATGTTTTTGCTTGGTCCTATGATGATTTGAAGGCCTACAAGGATGACATAATTCAACGTACGATACCCTTAAAGGAAGGTACCAAGCCATTTCGATAAAAGTTGAGACAAATCAATTAGAAGTTGGATCCCCTCATCCAAAAGGAACTACAAAAATTACTTGAGGCAAAGATTGTTACGCTTGCAAGGCATTCAAATTGGGTATCCAACCCCATGATAGTGCAAAAGAAGACAAGCGAGATAAGACTTTGTGTGGATTTCAAGAATCTCAATGTATCATCCTAGAAAGATAATTATCCAATGTCAAACATGGAAAATCTATTGCAAAGAATCATATGATCATAATTGTTATCTCCGTTGGACGATTTTTCAAGCTAAAATCAAGTGTGGGTAAATGAAGATGACAAACACGAGACAACATTTACCACACCTTAGGGCACTTATGAATATCTAAGGATGCCTTTTGGTTTACTAAATGCAGGTGACACTTTTCAGAGAGCCATGGATTATGCATTCAAATACCGTATGGGAAAGATAATGGATATTTACCAAAATGATATCATTGTATTATCAAAAGACATGAAATCTTGTATTGGACACCTTAGATAGGTATTTGAAAGGTGTTGTGAATATGGAATCTCATTGAACCCGAAGAAGTCAATATCTGGGGTTATTGAAGAGAATATTCTTGGTCACATTGTTTCTAAGGATGGGGTTAAGGTCGACCTTGAGTGGATAAAGGGAATTAAATTAATCACTCTACCCTAGAATCAGAATGCTTTGCAATCATTTTTTGATAAAATCAACTTCATCTGAAGATTCATCCCAAATTTTGACGAGATCACCAAGACTATAACCAAGTTGCTAAAAACGAATTTATATTTCAAATAGGACAAAGACAATAAGATAAATTTTGAATCATCAAGGACAAGATGGTAAAGTCCTAGGTACTAGTAAGTCCAGATTATTCAAACAATTTTCAATTTTTTTCTTTTGCCTCTAACGATACAATTTCATGTGTGTTAATAGAAACGAATGATCAAGGTGAAGAACAACCCATCACCTTTATTTGTAAAGTTCTTAGAGATGTAGAATTAAAGTATGAAATCATGGAAAATCAAGACTACACTTTGGTCAAATCATTGAATCATTTTAGGATATATATTGGGTATTCCAAGGTAATTGCCTATGTTACCCATCCAACTATAAAAGACATTTTGTCTAAAAAATATTGTTTGGGAACTAGAGGCAAGTAGGTAGCTAAGATACATGAATATGATTTGGAAACAAGCCCACTCAGTTGATAAAAGGTAAAGGATTGGCCTAGATGATGGACGAAGGAAATGAAGTTTGTCTTAGATTGAAGGATGAATCATGCTCTATGATTTATGCAGTGATTAAAGAACTAGAAAATCATGATTGGTATACATATATAATCTACTATCTTAACAACCTCACAAGTCCAAGGCACCTTTCAGATCGTAAGAAAAGAGCTTTAAGATTGAAGGCTCCCATATATTGTTTCATCAACCAAGGTCTTGGATGGAGAAATTTAGACGGATTGATTCTCAAATGTGGTGATCCTGAAGAATAAAATAATTTAATGGATGAGTTTCACAAAGGACTATGTGGTGGACATCATGCAGTAAAACCCACAACCCACAAGATTCTAAGAGGTGGTTATTATTGGCCTAGTATATTTTCATATGTCCACGGGTTTGTAAGAACATGGCAACCTTATCAACTTTTTATAGGAAAGCAAAAGCTCACATCCCTTCCTTTGCAACTAGTGATAGTGGAACCACCCTTCCAAGAATGGGGCCTTGATTTTATTGGTGAATTCAAAGATAACTCCAAAAGTGGTTATAGATGGATTCTCATGGCTACATATTACTTCACCATATGGGTTCAATCCATACCAACCAAGAAGGTTATAAACAAGGTTGTCATAGATTTATTGGAAGAAAGAATCATCACTCATTTCGATGTGCTAGCGAATATCACCACTGACAATGCCAAAGCTTTAATTCAGTAGGATTGTCAACTTTTTGTTTTTATTATGGAATTGTCCTTCTTATCCCCATTTTGTAGGATAACTAAGGAGATTATGTCTCAAGGCCATAAGGTTGAAAATATGGAGTACCGAGAGACTACATGACCAACAATATCCACTTGCACAGATGGAGACCCTTCTCACCACCATAGAGGTCATAGATTTTCAGATGGCATCCACCACACCAGCTGGCTTCCGAGAGGCATTGGGCCTTGCTCCATGATGTACAAGTCAGATATTATGGTAAGTGTCATTTCAATATTTGAGGCATTTGAGTATGTTGTATCTTAGACTGCTTTAAATTTCATGACATATGCTTGCACATTATGCATTTTGCCCCGTTTCACCTTGGTAGTTGACATTTTGTCCTAGTAAGTCATCATCCTCGGGAATGGGTTTGCTACTAGGAACTCCCTTGAAAATACATCGTACCATTCCTGACCATACTTACCACTTTTAATCACTTAAACCCTCCATTTCCTTATCTCTTGGGATTTTAGTGTGTATTGACCCAAGAAGGGATTGTCCCTCATTCTTTGGGAAGAAGGAGATGAAGGCACAAAGGGATTGTTGTTGGGTAAAATATAAAATCCTATGTATAAACCTTCCATATGATTCGCCCAGGGACCCACCAAGAAAGCAATGAAACACTTATCTATAAGAAAAGGGGGACCCACAAGAATAAATGATAGAGTGCTTAGGGGGTTAGTTGGAGGATATGAGGTCTCATCATGATTCGACCTATCATGATCATGGGAATCTAGCGGTATGACATTACCATCATCTAGACACCAAGCCACGGTAGTGGCTCTCAATTGCACAACTAAGAGAAAGGGAGTCTCATCACGATCCATCCTTCTCATTCCTGCAAGGTATTTTTGAGTGACACTGTCATTTTCTAGACACCACGCCAGGACAGTGGCGTTCAAGTTGTCCTTAAAACATGAAAAAAACAAAGAATGGAAAAATGATGGGATTGGAAAAATTGCATTGCAAACAAAGGTGCCACACACCCTCTACAAATGCACCCATGAATGATACACCACAACCCCTTGTATGTCATGAACCCCATGCCCATTGAGTCTTGATCCTTAACCACTTCATCCAATTTGCATAGCTTAGAGAGGGATAACTTGGGAAACACTCCTTGACCTAGGGAAAATCTTCCCAATAGGACACCTCGTCAACCCTTCCATATCCAAGCTTGGTAAGTCGCATAATGTCTTTGAGCACTTACTTGTTTGACAGGGTAATGTTTGATGCACATGCTTAGGTGGCTCATGTATTGATTTGATTTACTCATCAGGATATTTTAACTTGAGATCCTTGGAGGAAGTGCTTATTTGTCTTTGCAGGACCTAGTTGGTGGACAATTTTGAAGGAACAACCCTAGCTTGGGCTTCCACGGGGCTTGAAGCCCACAACTTGGAGGCCAAGGGACCGCATGCTGGATGAGAGAGACACACCTTCGGAGGCCTAGAATATGACTTGAGAGACATGACCTAGCCCTCACATGCCAAACGTTTTTCTTAGTAGAGGCAAAACGTCATCTTTTGGAGGCTTGACGTCATGCTTGAGGGGCTTGAGGTGTTGATGGCTACACATGGCACATTTTTAAGGAAGAAACCCTTGGATCATGGGCTAGAAAGTTGGATTGGATACACATGGCCTTTGGAGGCCCAACCCTATCATCTCCAACTCAACATTTGGCCTAAAAGTTCCAAAACGTCCCTCTTAAAGGGGTGACGTCACTCTTAGGGTTTTCATTTGTGCAAAAAGTAGAATTTTAAGAGAATTGTTTAACATTATTTGTGTAAAGGGGAAATATTAGGGTTGTTGACCCCTAGTCTTGTGGTTTACCCTAAAATTATGTGGACAAACTATCTTAGTGACATTTTGTATAAATAGAGATCATAAGATCTCATTTTAAATCATAACTCTCCCATTGTGAGAAGTATTGGACTGAAATTTTCACTCTCTTTAGCTAGTTTCTCTCTTATGCTCTTGTGTATGGCTATCTTTTTGGTTATTGGTTGATGGAAGTGATGCGCTAGCCTTGGAAGGATCTTCTTTTCTATTGTGGTGGTTTGTCATAGCTTTTTTCCTTGAATTGGTAAGGCTTTTTACATTGTGCTATCATTTGTTATTCAAGTCAAGGTTATTTTCTAGAGCTAGATGGGAAGGATAAGGGCATGCAACCCCACCTTAGTTTCCATCATTTTATGCTTACATTTTATTGGCTTAAGAAGGGTTTTCTAAGAGAAGTATAAGTGCATACACCCTCTTAGCCTAAACCCTAGGTAGATGTAATGTTGTCATTTTTTGATTCCTCTGCCTTGTAGTCAGAGGAGACTTTATGAGTTTATGTTAGCCTGACTAGAGGAGTAAAAGGAGGAATCGAGCTTAGGCATTTTGGAGGAGTTTTATGGGTCCTGACTAGCCCATTCACCATCTTTCATCATCAAGATCGTTTTCTCACATTTCTCTCTTGGTTCTGTGTCATTTCGACGATTTACACAATTTTGGGTTATTATTAGGCATATTTTAATTAATTACACTGAAGGTGCTATTTGGGGCTTGTTTCTTGGAGAAACACCTTATTGTAATATCTCGTTGGAAACAAAGCGAAAATATCTACAATATAGGATGAAGAAAAGGGACTTTCAGTGGCCGGAGAAGTTATAAGGGAGAATTAATCACTGTTTGGAGTTAAAAGGGTCATTAAATTAATAAAGTGATTTTATCAAGAAATATTAAAGATGAATTAAAAGTCACTTGAATGGAAAAATGTGAAAGGGGGTATAAAAGAGAGATAGGGGCTTCTATTCTCTCATTATATTGATGATAATTTTGGTTTACTTGGAGAGCTCTTGGAGCCCTTGAGGGTTTGGAGTAAACCCTAGTGTAGATTGGTTTCGGTGGGGAAAGATCCACAGATAATCTGGTTTCGGTGGTCAAAGATTCCACCGTAGCCATTGATTGGGAAGGCCATCTAGGTATTCCATTTGGATTTCACAGTTGAGGAGCTAGATCTACCATTTTGCAATAATTTTGGGGCTTGAGGAAGTTATATCTTTCTTGTGGAGGGTGAGATTTGGTGTAGGAACCGAGATCTATTGTTGAGAGGTCGAAATCCATTGGAAGAGTTCATATTTCCTTTGCTTGGTCGACTTCCTACTTGTATAGGCCGCGTTTGGCTAAAATAGGGGCGAATATCCTCTGAAGAGGGTGTATTTCCCTTGGATGGGCGAGTTACTCTACTGCTGGGCTGTTTTCTTTTGCTAGAGGACAAATTTATGCCTTGCTGGGCTGATTTCAAGGTACTGTATTAGTCTACCTCAGATCTGGGCTGAGTTCTCACCTATATTGGGTCGTATCTCTCCTTGTGGCCGAGTTTTCTTTATATGGAGGACGATTTTCCTGTAGCTGATGTCATTACTGTTGAGGGGCGAGTTTGGTTGTTGTTGGAGAGGTAAAAATGGGCACTTGTTAGCTACAAGAATGCCACCAATTCCTGGACTGTTGTGTATACATTTACTTGCAGATTTCTTGAGCTTCCAGACCAGTTATCAACACAGGAGAATTGCTGCAACTTATTGTCACCCACAAGCCTATTTATTTCAGCAATTTTCCAAGGCATCAAGCAAAAATTACACTAGGTTTCTCTTATTTATCACTGTGCCATCATTGTGGAGGCTGCTCATTTTTTTGTTGTTCATATTTTCTTTGTGGGAACTGATCTGGACCATCAACATCAACTAGTATTGTAAAAGGTCAGAGATCAATAAATAATATCAAGTCTTTTGTGGTATTTCTCTATTGTTGTAGTGTTTTGGTTTAATTTATTTATGTGGGTTCCTTGCTGTAACATTTGGCATGCAAATCTAAGGATTTATGTGGCATTAAAACCCCCAAACATCTCTTAAAAACTATGTGAAAGCAACCCAACAATTACCCATACATATAACAACAACAAACTGAGTATAATATTGGGATTTGGGGTGAGATTGCAAAGTGTTTGACAAAACCTTTGGCTCAGAAATAAGTTACAACAAACAATGGGAAGGGTTGGATAGTAAAAATTGGGCATCTCACCAACTCTTTGACAAAAGACCAAGGCCATAAAACTACCAAAATAATACAACATTAAACACAAATTTGTAACAAGAAGTAGGTGGGATATTACAGTGGTATCAGAGCATGGTCCTCTGCAATTGTGAGGTTTTGAAGGGAAACATTGATAGCAGGTACATGAGAAAGATGACAAATCAGTTGGAACAACAATTGTTTGAGGTGGGAATGAGGTTACAATCACTCCCTCACTTCAAAAACACTATTCTTAAAATTATCAAGCAAGAAACATAAATTTTATCTAAGGTGGGTTAGTGTCCTTCACATGTTATGTTGGATGAAATACACCCATTAAGGGAAGCTTGAGTTACGCCAAAGTTATTGAGACACCAGGATGGAGAGGTGTCACTTAGGGTGTCCATATGTATAAGTGAGATCATCAGAATCACAACACCAAACACTTCATACAAATATGATGTGTTGAGATACCCCTTCCAACTTATTATTACTACTTTCTGAGGGTTGGATGATATATCTAGTCCCTTGCTTAGAGAGAGGGTTACCATTATGGAAACGATGGCCAAGATCGAGTCATGTGTTTTGATGCTAGACATTGGGTGTGTTGACTTGATCCTTGAAATGTTTCACATTTTTCTCTTTGTTGACAGTGGAGCTCATCCAGAAAATGTGTTAACATCTATGCAAGCCATTATGACTTGTATTGTGGACGAGAGTGATGATATTCCAGAGCAACTAGTATCACTTATACTATCTTCCTTGGGGAGAGGAAAGGAGGAGGTTTCTTCGGCTAGACCTAGACTTGCTATGAATGTAGTGGAACAATGTGCAAATAAGCTTGAGCCATATGTGACTATATCATCCGGTGACACTAGCACATGGGATGAATAGGTTGATAGAAGGACAATGCATGAGGAGGAGTTGACATTTTCATCCTGTACAGAGGCTTGTGATGATCTGGGTGTGAGTACTCCTAAGTATGATGATGCATTGACACTTGATGAGTCATCTTTGGACATTGATATTATTTCACAGGAGGTGCACATGTCTGAGGACCAGAGTAGCACAACGGAAACTGGGGAGCATTCTTATGGAGAGCCACACCATTTGGAAATGTAGTTGAAGGTTAGTGAGGATATGATTGCGGTAGCTATGGGACACTTTGATGCTACACATGCACTGGTGGCAGAGTATTGTTAGAGGGCCACGTTGGAACATGATAGTTTGGGAGGTGAGTTTTCCATTGCGGATTTTCAGACACTTAGAGACACAATGACAATGATGAGGTCCGACTACTAGCATCTCCTCATGGATAGAGATTACCTTCTGGATGTTGGTGAGATGTACCATGGGGTGTTGGAGGAGAAGGAGAATGAGGTGGATCGACTCTCATTTTAAGTTTGGTACAACTTTTTGATTAGAGGGTTGTGATGGAATTGCTTGGGGACAAACAATCTTTTGGAAGGGATGACTATAATGTTCCCATTTTTGGATTCCCCTGCTTTACAGACATAGGAGACGTTATGAGTTTATGTCAGCTTAACCAGAGGAGTAAAATGAGGATAACAACGAGCTCAGGCATTTTGGAGGAGTTTTATGGGCCCTGGCTATCCCATTCACCATCTTTCACCAACAGGATCATTTCCACACAGTTTGTTCTTGGTTCTGTGGCATTCCGATGATTTCCGTAATTTTGGGTTATTATTGAGCATATTTTAATTAATTACACTGAAGGTGCTATTTGGGGATTGTTTCTTGGAGAAACACCTTAGTGTAATATCTCGTTGGAACCAGAGCGAAAATATTTACAATACAGGATGAAGAAAAGTGACTTTTAGTGGCCGAAAAAGTTATAAGGGAGAAGTAATCGCTTTTTTGAGTTAAAATGGTCATTAAATTAATAAAGTGATTTTATGAAGAAATATTAAAGATGAATTAAAAGTCACTTGAATGGAAAAAAGGTGAAAGGGCGTATACAAGAGAGATAGGGGCTTCTATTCTCTCATTATATTGATGATAATTTTGATTGACTTGGAGAGCTCTTGGATCCTTTGAGGGTTTGGAGTAAACCCTAGTGGAGATTGGTTTCAGTGGTGAGAGATCCACCCTAGCTAAGTCGGCTTCGGTGTTGAAAGATTCCACCCTAGCCATTGATTGGGAAGGCTATCTAGGCCATTTGGATTTGACAGTTGAAGAGCTAGATCTACCATTTTGCAACAATTTTGGGACTTGAGGAAGTTAAATCTTTCTTGTGCAGGGAGAGCTTTGGTGTAGGAACCGAGATCTATTGTTGAGAGGTCGAAATCCCTTGGAAGAGTTCATATTTCCTTTGCTTGGTCGACTTCCTACTTGTACAAGCCGCGTTTGGCTAAAATAGGGGCGAATATCCTCTGAAGAGGGCGTATTTCCCTTGGATGGGGAAGTTACTCTACTACTTGGCCATTTTCTTTTGCTGGAGGACAAATTTATGCCTTGCTGGGCTGATTTCAATTTACTGGATTAGTCTACCTCAGATTTGGGCTGAGTTCTCACCTATATTGGGTTGTATCTCTCGTTATGGCTGAGTTTTCTTTGTGTGGAGGATAATTTTCCTGTGGCTATTGTCATTACTGTTGAGGAGCGAGTTTGGTTGCTGGTGGAGAGGTAAAAATGGGAAGTTGTTAGCTACAAGACTTTCACCCATTCTTGGACTATTGTGTATACATTTACTGACATATTTCTTGAGCTTCTAGACCAGTTATAAACATAGGAGAATTGTTGAAACTTATTGTCACCCACAAGCCTATTTATCTCAAAAATTTGCCAAGGAATCAAGTAGAAATTACACCAGGTTTCTCTTATTTATCACAATACCATCATTGTGGAGGTTTCTCATTGTTTTTTTGTTCATATTTCCTTTGTGGGAACTGATTTGGACCATTAAGATAATCTAGTATTGTAACAGGTCAGAGATCAATAAATAATATCAAGTCTTTTGTGGTAATTCTCTGTTGTTGTAGTGTTTTTGTTTAAGTTATTTATGTGGGTTCCTTGCTCTAACATTTGGCATGAAAATCTAAGGATTTATGTGGCATTAAAACCCTCAAACATCTCTTAAAAAGCTATGTGAAACCAACCCAACAACTACCCATACATATAACAATAACAAACTAAGATTAATATTGGGATTTGGGGTGTGATTGCAAAGTGTTTGGAAAAACCTTTACCTCAGAAATAAGTTACAATAAACATTGGGAAGGGTTGGATAGTAAAAATTGGTCATCTCACCAATTGTTTGACAAAATACCAAGGCCAAAAAACTACCAAAATACTACAACATTAAAAACAAATTTGTAACAACAAGTAGGTGGGATATTACAATGGTATCAGAGCATGGTCCTTTGTAGTTGTGAGGTTTTGAAGGGCATCATTGACAACAGATACATGAGAAAGATGGAAAATCAGTTGGAACAACATGTGTTTGAGGTGGGAATGAGGTTACAATCACTCCCTCACTTCAAAAACACTCTTCTTAAAATTCTCATCTAAGGTGGGTCAGTCTCCTTCACATGTTATGTTGGATGCAATACACCCATTAAGGGAAGCTCTAGTTATGTCAAATTTGTTGAGACACCAGGATGGAGAGGTGTCACTTAGGGTGGCCATATGTATAAGTGATATCACCAGAATCACAACACCTAATGCTCCATACAAATATGATGTGTTGAGAGACACCTTCCAACTTATTATTACTACTTTCCGATGGTTGGATGATACAACTAGTCCCTTTTTTGGAGAGAGGGTTACCATTATGGAAACAATGGAAAATATCGAGTCATGTGTTTTGATGCTATACATTGGGTGTGATCACTTGATCCTTGAGATGTTTCACATTTTCCTCTTTGTTGTTAGTGGAGCTCATCCATAAAATGTGTTAACATCTATGCAAGCCATTATGACTTGTATTGTGGACGAGAGTGATGATATTCCAGAACGGTTGGTATCACATATACTAGCTTCCTTGGAGAGAGAAAAGGAGGAGGTTTATTTGGCTAGACGTAGACTTGATATGAATGTAGTGGAGCAGTGTGCAAATAATCTTGAGCCACATGTGACTATATCATCCGGTGACACTAGCACGTGGGATGAACAGGTTGGTAGCAGGACAATGCATGAGGAGGAGTAGGCATTTTCATCCTGTAGAGAGGCTTGTGATGATCTGGGTGTGAGTTATCCTAGGTATGATGATGCATTGACACTGGACAAGTCACCTTTGGAGATTGATATTATTTCACAGGATGTGTGCATGACTGAGGACCAGTGATCCACATGGATATTGGTGGCCACCCACCTATTCCAACTGGCTCTTCGTGTCCATTTTTTGTTTAGCACGTCTTTCTGTACTACTTTATAATTGTGAGTTCTACACCTCTAGGGATGTCTGAAGCCTCACACATTCTCCAAGTGGATACGAGTGGCCTCTCGCCTAATCCAACTGGCCTATTTTGTATGTTTTCATGTCAACACATCTTGCTGTACTTTCAGGGCTGTTTTGGGGCCCTAATTTTTTTTTTTTTTGGCTCGCCATAGTTAGATTGTAGATGAAGTCATAGTTTGACGACATAATGTGTATCTCTCTGAAATACCTTTCCAATGGGCTATCACGCGCCTAAAACGGAGGTCGTATGAAAAATTTATGACCCTAGGAAGTTGAGGTACCAAATCACACCAACTTACCCATAAGGCCCACATGACTTTTGGCGTTTCACCTTCTAGGGTTAGGTTTTTAGATGTCTAGGGTTTTGGAATTCATAAGTAATATGAAAAGGGCCTATGGAGCCTTATTGTAATCCATTCTTCTCAGACGAATATGTGTAGCAAACACATCTCTTCTCAGAGATAGCTACCACCATTCGAGCAAGTTTCAATTCTGCAGTTTTACAGTTTCATCCTATTTCATTATTTAATAGAAGATATTGTTCACTGAATATTTGTGTTATTCTTCCTATCTCTATGTTTATGGTATTCAGTTTGTAATCAGTTCGTTCCGCTCCTAAATCTGCATCAGTGGTATCAAAGCAGTCTGCTCTTCATTTATTTTTCTTCGTGCATGTCCCTGACAAGATCTGGGTACAAGAAGTTGGGACTCGAACCAATCGTGCCATTACCAGATCGACCGCGCCGAGCTCGACAAAAACCCATGGGAGAAGAAAAGAAAGATGATGGAGCATGAGATCCTATTAAAACGTTGCTCGTGGAAGCCCTCGCACGACAAAGGAACAAAATGATGGAAAACTTCGCGCAGATCCTTCGACGGTTGCCCACATGAGAAGCATCTTCATCAGGCGGCCATGCAACCCCCTTCAAGGTACATGTAAATTTTGAAGTTCCATTATTTGAAGGACTGATAGATGCAGATGTTGTAAATAAATGGTTAAATCTGCTCAAAGGATATCTTTCGGTCCACAATTTTTCTGATCGGGAAAACATCACTTTTGAACTCCTCAAGGTCGTTCCCCATGTTAAAGACTGGTGGGATACCTACTCTGAAGAAAGGGTCGTGGAGGAATCTACAATTTTTTTGGTGGCCCCTACATGGGATTCCTTCTGGGATGCCATTAAAGAACAGTACTACCCTGTTGGAAGCTACGAGGACCGGTACACTAGATGGACCACCCTATGTCAAGAAAGGGACCAGATAGTACCAAACTTCATCAATATTTTCCATACCCTCCACACCAAATTGGTATCAAATATTCTGAGCGTCATCTGGTGCTCAAATACCGTGACTGTTTACATAGATACATTCAAACATAAATGGATTTCCTGGACATCGCGTCGTTGGGCACAACTTATAGATACGCTGTCAAGATCGAGCATAAATTTAAGCAGAAATGACGAGAGTTTGGATATGCAAACCCCTCATAGCCGAAGCAAGGAAAAAACAACCCCAACCCACACAACAGGGGACCAAGTCACAATGGCCTCCCTTAGGACAATCCGTCCAAACCGCAATACAAGAAGGGCAACGAGAAGATGAATAAGGACACGGGAAAATGGTGTGAGTACCATAAAAGTCCTTGGCACAACATCGACAAATGCCACTCCAAGCAGTCCCTCGTGGTCGAGTTGAAGGCTTCCGATTCAGAGGCCGATTTTGATTCTGAGTCAAATCCTGAAGGAGGGAAGCAGATTATCGATGCTGAACCCAATGCCACGGTTGCTACCACCAAAGTCTGGCCAAGAGAACCAGAATAACCAGAGGAAGGGGAATGCCTCTTTCACTCGCAGATGTGGATCAAGGGGGATCCGATTCACTTCATTGTCGAAAACGGTAGTTAGAAGAACCTGATTTCAACAGAGGTCGTCAAGCGATTAAACCTGCCAACGACACCGCACCCGCAACCCTACACCATCGACTGGATTCGTCAAGGAAGAGATCTCTGTGTCAGCCAACACTGTCGTTTGTCCTATGACATCAAGCCTTACAAAGATGAGGTACTGTGTGATATTGCTCCCCTTGAAGTTTGTGATGTTCTTTTAGGACAACCATATTTGTGGAAGCGTCATGCTATGCATGAGTCTATACCCCGCAGTGTTATTATTACTTTGGGTAGACAATTGTACAAGATCCTAGAGGTGACACCGCCTACTACTATTTCTTTAATCTCTGCTAAGCAACGCAGTAAGGTCATTTCACAGATTGGGAAGTTCGTCTTCTTTGTGATCCATGCTCTTAGTAAGCATAAGGTCACCGCCACATCAATGGCCTCTACACAACACCTCTCTTTGCAGCAGAAGCAAGTGGACAGGATCATGGAAGAATACAAAGACATCTTCGTCTCACCTACAGGGGTACTGCCACACTACCAAGTCAAGCATCCAATTGATCTGACCCTTGATGCTCCTCTACCTAATGGACCAGTCTATCGACGCTCACTGATTGAGAATGATGAAATCAGGCGCCAAATCCTAGAGCTTCTTCAAAAGGGGCACATCAGACCCAACTCCTTCCCTTGCGGAAGCCTGATTGTACTGGTGCAGAAGAAGGACGAGACTTGGTGACTCTGCATTGATTACAGAGCCTTAAACAAAATCACAGTCGAGAACCACTATCCCATTACCAGGATTGATGACCTTCTTGACCAACTCAAGGGGGGAAATTTCTTCAGCAAGATTGACCTAAAGTCTGGCTACCACCAGGTTCCCATCAAACCAACGGATGTCTAGAAGACAACCTTCAAGTCCAAGGAAGGTCTCTATGAATGGCTAGTCACGGCCTTTGGATTAACAAATGCAAAAACCACTTTCATGAGGTTGATGGACGATGTATTGAGACCCTTCACCAACTCCTTTGTGGTAGTATATTTGGATGACATCCTCATCTTCAACAAAATGTGGGAGGAGAACAAGCGGCATATTCAACAGGTTTTGAGCACTCTGCGGCAACACAAGCTTTATGCCAACTTGGAAAAATGATCTTTTGGCATGAACAAGGTACAATAACTAGGATAAATTGTTGATTATCATGGGGTACATGTTGATCCAGCTAAGATCCAAGTCATCTGTGACTGGCCAGCCTCGACCAAACTGATCAAGCTTTAGAGCTTCTTAGGACTCACCAATTTTTACCGCCGGTTCGTGTTGGGATTCTCCCGTATTGCCTAGGCCCTCAGCGAGGTGACCAAGGGCAGTGGTAGGGCCAAGTTCACGTGGGGGAAGGAGCAACAATGAGCATTCGAATATATGAAACATCATTTGTGATCAACTCCAGTACTCTCCTTCCCCGATCTGTAAAAACCATTCGAGATTGAGACTTATGCAATTGACTATCCTGTGGGCACAGTTCTCACTCAACACGGGCATCCGGTGGAATACCACAGTGAGACACTCTCCGATACTATTCGTAAATACCCCACCTATGACAAGGAAATGTATTCCATTGTACAAGCTAGTCGTCAATGGAAACATTACATTATGGGGACAGAGACGATCATACACACTGATCACAAGCCTCTGCAGTTCATACAAACAAAGGGGAAATTTCATAACAACTGACATTAGAAGTGGTCCACCTACCTACACCAATTCCATATCAACATCAAGTATAAGACATGTATTTCCAATCGTGTCACTGACTGCCTCAGTCAACCTCTTGTGGCTGCACTTACCACTGTGCTCCATTCCTGTGGACATGAAACATCAGAGTGGCCCCAACTTTACCAACAAGATCCAGACTTTGCCACTACATATCAACTCTTGGGTACAGGCACCCCTATCACTGATTTTCACATTTAGGACATACTCTTATGCCACCTAGGCCATCTCTATGTTCCTACAAGCGAGCATGCAAAGCTGATTTGGGAATCCCACTACAGTTGGGTGGTAGGACATTTTGGCGTAGATAAAACTGTGGCCGTCCTTCATAAACATTTTTATTGGCCAAAAATTTGACTGGACGTCAGCAAGTATATCAGATCTTGCACTGCCTATGCCGTTTTCAAGCTGATCATCAAGAAGCAAGGCTTATACACCCCTCTGCCTATTCCTGAGAAGCTGTGGGAGTCCATCTCCATGGATTACATGTCTGGTCTGTCGTCCACCAAGCACGGAAATGACTGTGTGTTTGTGGTCATAGATCAATTTTTGAGGATGGCCATCCTTACAGCCTGTAAGAAGACTGTCATAGTGGCCGACACTGCCAAGCTCTTCTTCGAACGAGTTTGGGTTCACTTTGGGATACCATAGACCATCATCTCCGACCGAGACAACATGTTCCTCAACACCTTTTGGTCGAGTCTCTGGTCTCTATTGGACACCAAGCTCACAAAATCCACTTCTTTCCACCCCCAAATCGATGGCCAAACCGAGGTCGCCAATCAGATGATTGTCCACATCCTGCACATGTGCAATTCTAAGCATCCACGTACATGGGACGAGAGTCCCCCATATGTCCAACACAATTACAACAGGGCTCTCCATAGTTCTATCGACCATAGCCCATTTCAGGTGGGTCTAGGATTCCAACCATTGGGACCCATTGATGTGGCACTTCCTCTTGCCACTGCACACACAGACTCTTCCCTTGATTAGTCTGCGGTCGACAAAGCCACTAGATTCATTGAGCATATTCAACACATCCACCAATAGGTCCAGGCGATTTTGCAGAAATCCAATCCTAAGTACAAGCAACGCCATGATAAACACATGGTAACACACCAATTTCAGGTTCGTGACAAAGTCTGGTTACATTTGCAGAAGGAGTGTCTCACTGGGCCCCATCGAAAGCCACTTTGTTATGGGCCTTACATTATCACCAAGGCTGTGGGTAGCAATGCTTTTGAGCTCAACACTCCACCCTTCCTTGGTCTGCATCCAGTATTCAATGTGGACCTCCTTCGACTATATTTTCCACCATTATTGAACACCTCTGAGATCGTTGAACAACTGACACCAACATAGCTCAACCTTAATTGCATGGAATAAGCATCCACCGATCATATAGTGGACACACAGGTCAAGGGAACTCGCCAACAATAGATCCATCTTTATCGGGTTGTCAAGGTAGGGAAACCCCTACACCAAGGCAAGTGGCTCACCCGGGGCCAAATCCAACAAAATTTTCCTCACCTGATGGGGGGAATTAGCACAATGGAGACCATTGCTTCCTAATGGGGGAGGATTGATCTAGATGGATATTGGTGGCCACCCACCTATTCCAACTGGCTCCTTGTGTCCGTTTTTTGTTCAACATGTCTTTCTGTATTGCTTTATAATTGTGAGTTCTACACCTTTGGGGTTGTTTGAAGCCTCACACATTCTCCAAGTGGATACAGGTGGCCTCTCACCTAATCCAACTGGCCTATTTTGTGTGTTTTCATGTCAGCACATCTTGATGTACTTTTAGGGTTGTTTTGGGGCCCTAAACATTGTTTTTTTGGCTTGCCACAGTCAAATTGTAGACAAAGTGAGAGTCTGATGGGAAGAATGTGTAACTCTCTGAAATACCTTTCCAACGGGCTATCACGCACCTAAAACGGAGGTCGTATGCAAAATTTATGACCCTAGGAAGTTGAGGTACCAAATTACACCAACTTACCCATAGGCCCCACATGAATTTTGGAGTTTCACCTTCTAGGGTTAGGTTTTTGGATGTCTAGGGTTTTGGTATTCATGAGTAATATGAAAAGGGCCTATGGAGCCTCATTGTAATCCATTCTTCTTAGATAGATGCGCGTAGCAACCACATCTCTTCTCAGAGATAGCTACCACCGTTTGAGCAAGTTTCAGTTATGCAGGTTTACAGTTTCAAGCTATTTCATTATTTAATAGAAGATATTGTTCACTGAATATTTGTGTTATTCTTCCTATCTCTATGTTTATGGTATTCAATCTATAATCAGTTTGTTCCACTCCTAAATCCGGATCAACTAGAGTAGCACAACGAATACGGGGGAGTATTCTTATGGAGAGCCACACCATTTGAAAATTCAGTTGAAGGTTAGTGAGGATATGATCGCGGTAGCTATGGGACACTTTGATGATACACATGCATTGGTGGTGGAGTATTGTTGGAGGGACACATTGGCACATGATATTTTTGGAGTTGAGTTTTTTATTGTGGATTTTCAAACACTTAGAGAGGCAGTGATAGTGATGAGGTCTGACTACCAACATCTCTTTATGGATAGAAATTACCTTCTAAAGATTCGTGAGATGTACCTTGGGGTTTTGGAGGAGAAGGAGAATGAGGTGGATCGACTCACTCATGAGTTGGTGAATGCACATGAATTCTTGAAGAGCACACACATAACCCTTCAAGAATTAGAGTCTAGAGTAGAACGACTCCTTGAGGAGGCTAGCCAGATATCCACTACATCCATTTCAGTTGAGAGTCAGTTATATGTTTCAACTATGTTACTAGAGGATGTTGGTGACATTGAGGGCTTGCAGACATTTGCAAAGAGATATGACCCAAAGGCTTTTGATTATGCACATGTTTTGCAGTATGGGTATCAGGAACCACTTCCTTTCGAGAGCCCATTGAATGCTCGAGTCATGATCATGGCTGAGACAGTTGAGAAGATACCTCGTGGATTAGTCAACATGGAAGTATATGCATCCAAGGATTGTGGGGACGGGTATATTACGGATGAGGACACATCCATTTGGGACCCAGGTTCAGCTGACACGAGTGTAGTGATAGATACAGTGGCACATACATGATACAAAATGATATGCAATGATATACAACAATATGCAGTGGTGTGCAATGGTATACAATGTTATGTAGAGGGGTAAAATGGTACACAGTGGGAGACAATGAAGTCCATGGGAGAGTCATACTCCCACTTGATGCAACATGGTTGGTCTAGAGGAGGACGATCCGCTCTTTTGCAACAATACATGTACCCTGGAGGATGTATTTTTAGCAGCAATAGTGTTTGTGATTATCGAGGGAGCAAGGTTGACCAATTGTGTGAGGTGGTGCCTTTGGAGGCATGCAGTGGTATCTGGTGTTCATCAATTGATTGCATACATAGATTAGAGATGAGGATTGTCTGGATTCCGATAGTTATCAATGTAGCACAACAACAATCAATAGGCCTTGGGAGTGATGGAATTCCATTCTTTGGTGGTATTTGGGTATTCATTTGAGTGATCAATTGCTTCAAATGGTGATGATGACTGATAGAGTTGTGATAGTGATTGGTCTGCTCTATGTTTGAGATGTTGATAGTGGGGAAGTTGAGACTTACTTCATATGGAAGGATATACTTTATTTCTTGATAACCGGTATCGAGGTTGGCAGTGAATTTGTAGACTTAGACTTCATTGAGACAGATTTACAAGGGATGATTCGAGATAATGGTTTCATTCCCTTCAAGGATTTCAGCTTGGGGTTCCTAGAGAGGAGGATCCAGACTGGGCACATTGGTCCAACAGTGATGATCAGAGTGGTGCAAAAACACCATAGTGGTTTCCTTCTAGGATTAGTTTGTGACCCATGTATTACATTGTTTGACAATTTAGCTACCATTGGAAATGAGAGAGCAGGTTCTAATTTTCAGGAGTTTACCCTTGGGATTCCATGGGTTGGAAGTTGGGAAGCTGGGAGAGTCAACCATTACTTTCAAGAGCTATAGATATGGAGCATTGGATCAATGTCTCAGGTGGGAAATTCTATGATGGGTGGAACGAGTATTTACAGTATCTATTTTCTCTATTGATCGTTGGTCTTCATGAGGTCTCTTGTGTGAGTACATTGCAGGATAGTATTGTGGGCGATAGGTGCCAGATGTCTTTCATATTGGTTTGGGACCTAAGGATCACTCTCATTTTAAGTTTGGTACAACTTTTTTATTAGAGGGTTGTGATGGCATTTCTTGAGGACAAACAATCTTTGGGAAGGGAGGACTGTAATGTTCCCATTTTTGCATTCCTCTACCTTGCAGTAAGAGGAGATTTTATGAGTTTACGTCAGCCTAACCAAAGGAGTAAAATTAGGATAACAATGAGCTCAAGAATTTTGGAGGAGTTTTATTGGCCCTGGATGGCCCATTCACCATCTTTCATCATCATGATCATTTCCGCACAGTTCGCTCTTGGTTCCATGACATTCCGACGATTTCCGTAATTTTGGGTTATTATTGAGCAAATTTTAATTAATTACATTGAAGGTGCTATTTGGGGCTTGTTTCTTGGAGAAACACCTTAGTGTAATAGCTCGTTGGAACCAGAGCGAAAATATTTACAATATAGGATGAAGAAAAGTGACTTTCGGTGGCTGGAGAAGTTATAAGGGAAAATTAATCACTTTTTGGAGTTAAAAGGGTCATTAAATTAATAAAGTGATTTTATGAAGAAATATTAAAGATGAATTAAAAGTCACTTGAATGGAAAAAGTTGAAAGGGGGTATAAAAGAGAGACATGGGCTTCTATTCTCTCATTATATTGATGAAAATTTTGATTGACTTGGAGAGCTCTTGGAGCTTTTGAGGGTTCAGAGTAAACCCTAGTGTAGATTAGTTTCGATGGTGAGAGATCCACCCTAGCGAATACGGTTTTGGTGGTGAAAGATTCCACCCTAGCCATTGATTAGGAAGGCCATCTAGTTCTTCCATTTGGATTTCATGGTTGAGGAGCTAGATCTACCATTTTGCAACAATTTTGGGGCTTGAGGAAGTTATATCATTCTTGTGCAGGGTGAGCTTTGGTGTAGGAACTGCGATCTATTGTTGGGAGGTCGAAATCCCTTGGAAGAGTTCATATTTACTTTGCTTGGTCGACTTCCTACTTGTACAAGTTGTGTTTGGCTAAAATAGGGTTGAATATACTCTGAAGAGGGCGTATTTCTCTTCGATGGGCGAGTTACTCTACTGCTGGGCCGTTTTCTTTTGCTGGAGGACAAATTTCTTCCTTGCTGGGCCGATTTCAAGGTACTAGATTAGTCTACCTCAGATCTGGGTTGAGTTCTCACCTATACTGGGTCATATCTCTCCTTGTGGCCGAGTTTTCTTTACGTGGAGGATGATTTTCCTGTGGTTGTTGTCATTATTGTCGAGGGGCAAGTTTGGTTGTTGGAGAGGTAAAAATGGGCAGTTGTTAGCTACAAGACTGCCACCCATTCCTGGACTGTTGTGTATACATTTATTGGAATATTTCTTGAGTTTCCATACCAATTATCAATCAACGCAGGAGAATTGTTGCAACTTATTGTCACCCACATGCCTAATTATCTCAGTAATTTGCAAAGGCATCAAGTAGAAATTACACCAGGTTTCTCTTATTTGTCACTGTAACATCATTGTTGAGGTTGATGATTGTTTTGTTGTTGATATTTTCTTTGTGGGAACTTTTTTGAACCATTAACATCAACTATTATTTTAACAAGTCAGACATCAATAAATAATATCAAGTATTTTGTGGTATTTCTCTGTTATTGTAGTGTTTTTGTTTAATTTATTTATGTGGGTTCTTTGCTGTAACATTTGGCATGAAAATCTAAGTATTTATGTGGCATTAAAACCCTCAAATATCTCTTAAAAACTATGTGAAACCAACCCAACAACTACCTGTTGTTCATGAGATTGATTCTAAGGCTTAAAGAATAATGTCAGGCATCAAAGGTTTTAAATGAAGTGTTTTGTGAGTGCTTTTTTCTTCCCTCAGTTTTCTGAGAAATAATCTTTAAATGAAATTAATGATAAGACAGTACATAGGCTGTATCTCGTTATCTCAGTCACAATTATAATGCCAAATGGTGTAGAAATATTGACAAAACTGTTAAAACAAAGTCAGGTATCAATTACAGATAAGTCTCACCTTGTTTACAATAGAAGATGCACTCTTGCACAGGAGATAGAAATGCAGTAATTCACACAGATCACAGTTCTTGTTTTACTCACAGTAATAACAGAGGAAAAATTGTTACTGAATAAACCACTGATATATTATGATCATAGTAGATGTAGTACTAAATTGCAATCAATCACTCTTGAAGAATTACAAAAAGAAATTCATAGAAATGGAAACACAGAGGGAACACATAACTCAATTTGAACGAAACTTAGAATCTTTGTCTGCACTTGTATTAATACTTAAAAATAGTTTCTCTTTTACATTCGACAAGAAGCAACCTCGAATAGATCTGAAACCTATCTGTTTATACAAAAATTGTCACAACTGAAAACCATTGGACTTCCCACAATGTATGACTAAAAATAGAATACATCTGAATAAAATAAAAGTATGCAAATATTGTTGAGTTTGGCTGGCGCTTCCTTTGTCTCTTTGTCTACTTGCAGATGCACTCACTTTCCTTTGATCTTTCAACGACGTACACATGTTCATTAAGGCCACCACAATCATTCGACTTACTGTCTTTTCCATTTGATCTTGTTGTCATATGTCCCTTCAGATGTGTTTACTGGGATAATGAATTGCAGTTGAAGACATGGGGTGGGGGGGAGATAATTAGATGAATAGCTTAGCGTTGGCTCATTATGGGATGGCCGTCGGCTCGTTATGGGATGGCCATCGGTTATAGGGGAGAGTAAATGTTCGCAAAAATAATGATGGGGGAACAAGTGTCCAATAAGGAGGTGGGATGAGTGGATGCAAGAATGCGGGTGGTAGGGATAAACGGGGTAAGTGACGGTTGGAGGGTGAAAGGTAGAGTGGGTCGAGAAAGTGGACACTATACATGATCTTTCATTTTCTCCCAGATGCACTCGCTTTTCCCTGTTCAATGCATTGGGTGCCCCTATCCATCAATGATACCACAAATCTTGAAGGCTCAATCCTCTCATTTAATTAAAAGGAAAACATCTTCTTCTGTATTTAGGGTAGCTTCTCCTGGATCTTGTTCACTTCTTGGACTATGACCTGATATTCTGAACATGGATTAACCAACCATTCATTGATTTTAAGTAAATCAATTTGGCTCATCTCTTGGATGGACACATGAGTGTTTTCCTTTTTCTTTCTGGAGCTTTGTTGGTTCATTTCTATTTCGATCTGCCCCAAGGCCTCTGAGATGCTATTCCCTTCAAACTCAATCAACTTTTTATTTATTGAGGATAATTCCTCTAGACAAGCCACTTTTACATCTCTGGCAAGTTTCTTGCCTTCTTCCATATTTGTTTCCTAGGCTTTTAGGGCCATTTCGCCTCTTACTTGTTCATAATGAGAGAGAAGGGGAATATCAAGGGTATTAGCTCTTTGCTTCCATACGATAACTTCTTGAAACTTAGACCAGGCTAAGCAAGCCTCTTTTTCCTTGACATAAATATCTTTTAGAGAAAGGTCTACTACCTGATAGCATTTCTAAATAGCATCTAATTTTTGATAGAGTTCTTGCTGGGCAACTTCCAACCTCTCATTGATTTCTAATGCTTGTGCTTTGAAGGCCGAAATGTCTATCATTGTGTTCTCTATTAGGGTCAATCTGGCCTGCAGCTGCTCAATTAAATTGTCATGCTGAGTGATCAAACCTTAGCTGGTCCGTGAACTCTGGTAGAGCAACTCAAGGTTATCATGTAACTGCTTAATTTGATGCTGATGACTAGCCCTGATTTGTTCAATATCCTGGTTCATCCTGCTTCTAACAGTCTTCTCTGTACTGTATATCTTGTTCTACAATTTCTCTACCAAGAGGCATTTCTGTCGCATTTTTTTGGTTAAATTGTCCATTGTCCATTGATTGGTAGTGGGGCAAAAGCCCCTAATGAACCTGCAACTTCTTTCACAAACTCTGGACCATCATGGTCTTTCCCATCATACACCACTATTTTCCTTTTAGTGATAACTCCATCCTTTTGGTGAGATTCTCTCTTTACGATAGCTTTTTGTTTCTTGCTGAAAAAGAAATCCGAGGGAGGCATCTCTTCGGGAAAGATAGGAGTAAGGTCACCTACAAAAGTGAGTTCGAAACTAGGATTTTCGAAGCTGGTCTGTAAAGGGGTTAATGATGTGATAGGAGAACTAATTTCGGTGGAAGGTTCTTGTCCTGTTGTATTCAGGGTGCCAGTAGGAGTAGCTAGTGTTGAATGAGGGACAACTTGTCTTGGATTCATGAAAGCTTTGAACCGAGCTAACACCTTTGGATCATTCAATCCTGACAATGACACTCTTATTTCGTAAAATAACACCTCTGGGATTTTTGGGACTTCCTCCACTTTGTGCTTAGCGGAGAAACTTGGCTCAGATCCTGTAGGCCTAGCTTTCTGTGAAGGAGGCATGAGTATTAACTCTTCTTGCCATATCTTTGGTAAACTATTTTGTCTGTGTTTCTAAAAGTTGAGGAAACCAACTTGTTGGTTAAGAGGTAGAGTCTGGAATCTGCTTTGGACTTCCTCATAAGATCTAACTCCCTTGAACATTTCGTCATAAGGAGAATTCTCATGGATGTATCGCTTCATGTTAAACTGAGCCAGATGATTTTCCACTATCTTATGTGGATCATGCTTCTTGAACTCTATGTCAACTAATTTGACATCTTCTAGGGCTATGGCCTCGACTTTAGAATGACCGAAATCTAATAGTGTGAACATGCCAACTTGAATGGGGAAAGTTGGCGAAACCTTTTTCTGAGTTGTTTTCAACTCCTTGCTGATACCTCCTGCTACTGTCTAGTATGCCACTTCTCTGCACACCATCCTGTCGGGTAAAAACTATGGGAGAGCATGAGGAGGAAAAAAACAACTAAATACTATGATATAGGAGCAATTCTCCTTAATGAACCAGTCTGCAAGTTTGCCTAAGTTCCCCATAATATTTTCTGAAATCTAGGGTGGCAGGTGACCATAAATAGTTATATGAACATGCACTATAATGTTGGGATATATTTCGTAAAAGAAATCTTTGGCATTCTCCTCCCATAATTTGGAGTGATAGAAATGAATTGGCTCAGAACTGGCTGGGGCCCAACTCCAGTTCATCAAGGGAAAAGGGGTCGTGAAACAGATGACATCCATAACATATGACGACATGTAAAAAGGGGCACACTACCCTTTTGATTTTCTTGATTTATACTTAGTGATTTCCTTGGCCAAATTATCAGATAGCATTTTAGCACAATTGAAGGTATAACCCTTGGCTACCTCATTCATGATGGCTACCCACTCCATTGAGAAATGTGTAGGGTTCTTCTTCCCAAACAAGCGATAGAGCACCATGGCTACTTACAACATATGAGCGTTTAAAAACGTCGTGGCGTACATACCATGAGCCTCGACTCTGAATTTTTTCAGATGTCCCCATTAGGTCTTGACTATATCATGACCATTTCTAGTGTATTGGGTGCATTCCTTTCTCTCAAACTCTAGAAGAAATGTGGCATTGTAAGTGTATTTAGGGGTAGGGTAAATATTGTACATTACTTGTAGGTGTTCTGGTCAGAAAGAGCCGATGACGACCTGTTGGTGGTTGATGATTCTCCTGGTTTGGATCTCGACATGTTCCAAAGCCCAGTTTATCATATCATTGTAGGGTATGATTCTTGGTCGTGCATCGATCTTATGCAATTCCGACTGCTCTACATGTCTAAGAATAGCTATAAGGGCCTCATCGTCTTCTTCGACAGAGTCGTCTCGACAGTTAATGATCTCATTCTCTAAGACATAAAAAACATGCTTCCAAGTTTTAATGGCATCTGCAACTCACAAAGTCGTGTCTGATAGAACATCTGCATTTGGATTTGAATCATCACCCGATGCACCAAGCTTCTTTGTAGCTTTTCGTGGTGCCATAATCCTCAAGGAAATAGAATTATCCTACCTGTGACAAGAGAAGTCTGTAAGCTCTATACTAAATAGAAAACTGCTAATTGCAAATGGTAAAAACGATTTTGAAATTCGAAGTGCTTTATTCAAAAAAGTCTATCGATCTTCGTATAGCTCTATTGATGAAGAATTTATTAAACTTAATGGAATTCATTACCTAGTGATTCACAATCTTTATTTTAAATCATTAACCTTAATCAATCATAAATGTCATTAATACTTCGACGGTTCGCGCTCGAAAGTTTTGGATGTGACAGGGTGGAAATCTCTCAAAGTCCGAAGTCACGGAGGAGTTAATCTCTGAGTAATCACTTTTATGTCTTAATTAATCATGTTTAAAACATTGTATTAGCTTTAGGTATTTCAGAAGTTCGGAATTCAGAAGTTTTGAATATAGTGCAAGAGAAATTTTTCGAAATCTTAATCTGCGAAGTGATTTATTAATGCTTAATCATGACTAATTAAAGCCGTTAACTATTTTATTAATTCCTTGAAAACCCTTTTTACTTTTTGTAATCATTTTACTTCGACGCTTTGATAATCTAGGGATTGTGAGATCAAAAAATCCCAAAGAGAAATCTCTCAGAGTGACATGGTAGGGATGACATCATTCAGATGACATGCCAAGGAAATAGAGGTGCCACGTGTCACTTGAAAACATGCGAATCATCAAATGAGAATGTCAAAAGTAAGTGCCACGTTTCAATCTAGGAAAATATTTTTAAAGGAAACATGTCCTATGATTCGTGTTCGTAAGTTCTTTAGGAAGGTCACAAGTGGCTATCTTCGGGACTTCGGAGTTTCAGGGTTTTCGTTGTTTATGTTTGCTAGAATACCCGAAGCGTGAAGCGACCATTAAAGGATTTCTTTTAAAACTCAGGTGACTTCGAAACTTTGGAGGTCATTAAGACTTTTCGATCAAATTAGAGTAACTTATTGACGATAGATGTCGTAGGCGCCTTATTTCTACATAACAACTCACAGATTTATTTCAATTTTAAAAGGTCACTTTCTAGGTTTTTTGCTTTTTTGGGTAATTTTTTTTTTCTAAGATGTAAAATATATGAAGCTCAAAAGCTCAGAATTATGCGTGTTCTAACATGGGATCCATCTGGGGATTGTGGCTCCCTGTGAGGCATGAAAGAACAATAGACCAAGTGCCTTTATTGGGTAAATGGAGTCATTATTTCTTTTTGAAAAACAGGTTCCCGTTTTATTTGAGAATTAATCATACATAGAAAAACGAACTTAACCAAATCTAAAAAAACCTTCAAAACATACTTAATGATTGATCTCAAGTTAAGCTATTTAAAATTTCTTTTTTCTAAAACTGATTTTAGAATTGTTTAAGATAATCAAAATAACTTTAACTAAAGGTCAAGCAGATGTAACAATTTATTTAGGGAGTCCCTAGTTGGTTCAAGATGTAAATATCACCGGAAATAAAACTAGATAACAGAGTCTGACATATAGATATGTATGAAAACCTTTCAGATATCATAGACATTGTTTCACTTCCAGCGAGCCTGTTCAGTACCCCGATGAAGTTATCTACTTCTCCCATTGAATTTCCTTTCACCACTTCAATTAACACTTTTGCATTTCGCTGAGATGAGGGCAATCAATATATGAATTTCCTTTCATCATCTCTTTTGGACAAAATGGGGGCAATCAAATTATGAATTTGCTTTCACCATTTGTCTCATATTTTAATATTTTGAAGTGGGGGCAATCAATATGTATGTAACATACAAGGGATGATATATGTTTAAATTTTTTGAAAAGAAGGTCTGTCACAATTTTGATAATACTTTGAAGCTAACTTTCTTCCAATTTTCAATACACCTTCGCCTATAGGAAACTTTTTTATGGGAATCTTAATCTTTCAGGGATCAACCTTGAGCTAATTAGTCATTTTGAAGTCCGATAGAAGAGCTAAAATTATCAGGATTATCCTAGACATACCTTTTCAATTAAAATCAAAGGAACATAAAGGTTTTTGCCTAATCTTGTTTTGAAAATATGTTTTTAAGTTTTCAGAGTCAAGGTAAGTTTCTTTCTTTCTATGAAGACTAAGAAAGGATAAAGAAAATATGAAGTGGATAAGAACTTGGGGATAGGCAAAAATAACCAAATGGAAGATTCAGAGGACCTGACACAAAATATCTTAATCCTACAAAGTTCGTGTATTTAGTTCAAACTTCCTTTGGGCTTATTTATTTTTATTTTTACTTTAGAGTTGGCTTTAGAATTTATCAGCATGACATTTTAAGTTGTAATTTTATACCTCTCTGATTTTTAGGTCGGGTGATAGCATTATCATGAGAAAAAATTCCTTCACATTCATTTCAAAAAGAATTTTCTTAAAATTTCATTTGAACTAGAAGAGTAGGAACTCATACCTTATTTTCCTTTTGAACTTTCAGCAAGGCAGATTATTAATTTATCACTTGTTTTTAGAGAAATCAAATATTTGAAAAATGAGTGTCGATTTTTTATTCATCCTCATCTCCTATTCGACAATATTTATTTCGCGAGAGGAACAAAATGCAAAAAGTCAGAAAATCCCGTAGAATAGGACTGATATGTGCTGCAAATATTTTTACTTTTCATTTCAATGATGTCAAGCAATCGTAAAGTTATTGAATGATCAACTGACTCAGGTAATTTACAAAAAGAAAAGAACAAATGAAAATTAAAACGCCAATGTCAATCCAATCCGATATATACAATGGAAATCTAAAATGTAACTACTCCATGAAATGTTTTAAATAACACCCATTGATAGGAGCGTCAAGAATTTCTCCATCAATATTTTCCAGCGAGAATGATTTTTTTCCCTTAGTAGTTGCAATTTTGAATGGTCAAAACCAGAGATGGTCGAATTTTCCATGTTTCCCTGAATCTTCCTTTCTAGCTTCTCATTTTAGAACTAAATCACGAGGAAGAAACTCCCTGTCTTTGGATTTTTTATTTTTATTTTTTATTTTTATCAAAAAGGGCTTTCATATTATCCTGGTACTTTTAAGCTTATCATCCACTTCTACTCTGTTCTGGTGTACTTCGATGATTTGATTCATTCTTCTTGTAACATTGTTTGGCTCTTCGTTCACATCCTGCTAGAGTTTCATCACAGGAAGAGAAATATTAATAGGAAGGATAATGTCGGTTCCATAAACTAATTGGAAAGGAGACATACCTATAGATTTCTTGGTGCTAATTCGGTTTGCCCATAAGGCGTACTTTAAGTGAATAAGCCAAGATTTTTTTATTTTCAGTCAAAACTTTCTTTATTATAGTCATCAGACTCTTGTTAGATGATTCAACCAACCCATTCCCCCAAGGATAGTAATCTGTAGAATGACCTAAAATAATATTGTATTTCTGACAGAAATTGATCATTTCCATAGATTTAAAAACCTGGGCGTTATCACTAACTATTTTTCTAGGACAACCAAATCTTGCTAGGATGTTTTCTTCCGGAAAGTTTATTACTACAGAATCCGTAGCATTCCGAGTTGGAATGGCTTCAACGCATTTCGTAAAGTAATAAATAGCGGTTAGAATCCATATATGTTGAGCATTGGATTGTGGATGGATTTCTCCAATGAAATCTAGGCCCCATTGTTGGAAAGGAGCTTCAACTTTGACTGGAATCAAAGGTAAGGCAGTGAGATTTTGCTTACCAACAAACAATTGGCATGGATTGCAAGCTCTGACCTTTGCATTTACATCAGTGAATAACTTTGGCCAATAATATCCTACCCTTAAAATCTTGTAAGCTGTTTCTCTCTAGGCATGATGTCCTCAGCATATTCCTTCATGAAATTCATCAATGACACCTTCTATTTCAGATTATGTCAGGCAACATAATAAGAAACCCAAAGGGTCTTTCCAGTATAACTTGCCATCAACAATGCAATACTTAATTGCATGTAGCCTTAAAGTTCTTTCTTTAGAAGGAGTCATGCCATTTAGGCATTGAAGAGTAAGGAGGTACGTAAAAATATCATGGTACCAGGCATAGGAAGAAAATTTATCTTCAATCTGAATTATAGGTGCTTGATTGTCAATTTCCTCTATATCTAGAAGAAAATCATGTGATTCGAAGTTATTTATTCCAAGTGCTCTGAAATTTTATTTGACCAACAACCTTGCTAGACCTTGACCTTTCACTAGCTTGGTTGGTTTCACTTCTATATCAAACTTTTGAATTTTAGCCAACCATCTACCTCTTCTTCCATCATTGTCTGGCTGAATGTAGATATCTTTAATTGCATTTGTTGGTACATAAACAATTATTTCGGAGTGGAAGACATATGTTCTGAAGGCTTGGAGAGCCTTCACCATTTCATAATCTTGTTTTTCAAGAATATCATGCCTTAGCTCTGCATCTTTGAGGCTTTTGCTGAAAAAGGCTATTGGTTGTTCGAATCCTTTTTCGTTCTTTTGAAGGAGCATTGCTGCGATAGTATGTTCAGAAGCGAAAGAGAAGATTAAGATTTCTTTTGTATAGTCCAGACTTACCAATATTGGTGCTTCTCCTATAGATTTCTTAACACGCTTGAAAGACGCTTTGGCTTCTGCAGTCCATTTTACTTCACTGTCCTTTTTTAGCATGTATGTAATCAATTTGATTATTTCAGCAAAGTTAGGAATAAATCTCCGCAAAAAAATGATCTTACCTAAAAAAGATTGAATCTCTTTTCTATTTATAGGAATATTGATAAGGTCAATAGCCTCCACTTGCTTAGGATCAACCTTGATTCCATCTTTTGAAACTATATGACCTAAAAGTTTACCCTCTTTCATAACAAAGTGTGATTTTCGGGGGTTAAGAGACAAACCAAATTTTATGCATTTTTCAAAAGTTTGTCTGAGGTGTATCAAATGTTTTGCATAAATATTGGAAAAAACTGTCAGATCGTCTAGATAAATAACAACAAACTTGTCTCTCTCACCGACGAACGTGATGTCCATTGATCTCTGGAAAGTTGCACCCACATTCATTAAACCAAAAGGCATTTTATCATACATAAAGGTTCCCCATGGAGTAGTAAACACAGTCTTTTCCCTATCATCTTCATGAAGAACGATCTAATTATATCCTGAGGAACCATCAATCATAGAAATTCTGTTAGCCCCTACTACCTTCTTTAAAACATGGTCCATCTTTGGGAGCGGGTAGTTATCTTTAAGAGAAGACCGATTTAAGTTCCTAAAGTCAACGCAGAGTCTTATTTTGCGGTTCTTCTTTCTAACAGGGACTAAATTGTCCACCCATTCAGAGTATCTGAGGGGGACAATGATTTTTGCATAAAGGAGTTTTTTAACCTCCTTTTCTATTACTGGCATAAGAATTGGGTTTATCTGTATAAGCTTATTCCTGAAAGGTTTAATACCATGTTTTAAGGGAATCTTGTGTTCAATAACAAAAGTATCATAAGTTTTTAAATCATCATACGATCATGCAAAAACATCTTTATACTGTCTAAGTAACTCAATGTATTTACTCTTTACTTGTGCCATAAGATACTTTGATATTTTAACCATTTTGGGGTTTTCATTAGTTCCTACGTTACGATCTTCAACTTCTTCGGGTTGAGGTTGCAAAGTAGACTTCAGAGGTATATCATCCTGGTCAAACAACCTTTCTAAGGGGATCGAGCCTATGGGAATTTGATTGTTTTTAAGTAAGAGCATGCAGTGATTTTCAATCTTATCTTGGAACTTCTTTGGGTTTTCTCCTTCTTGCATAATCCAAGCAGGATCATTCTGGTTTTCTTGATCTATGTGGGTCTCAGAAAACTCATCGATTGATCTAGGGGATCAAATTTTGCTCAAAATTCAAAGTGCCCAGAATCACTTCAAAATGAACAGGGACATAGGCCTCGATGTCATGAACCCAACGCACTTCGAATGGGTTCAAACAGACACTGTATGAGTGAGATATCGCGTTCTGTCTGATTTTCCAAACAAACAAAAATCGCTGACTGTACAACCCATATAGATGACGTGGCAGGGGCCGTACGCTGACGTGGATGAGCATACAGATGATGTGGTAGAAAATGACATGGCATGTTGGTGGCATGGGCGAATCAGGTGTCGACACGTGTCCTCGTCAGTATGAATGAAATGGTGCCATGTGGCTCAGTCGTGGGCTGCCATGTGGCACCCCTTTTTGTTAGCATTTGGCAAAATTTTGGAGTCCATAGGACTCGACCTCGTGACCTCCGGGCAGGGTAGAGTCTTTGCAAAGGCCACCAACCAGTGCACTACCATAGTGTTTCTTAACACTAGATATTTTTAAAATTATTTAAGTTTGTTTCACATATATTTCGGGTGCAGGTGCGGGTCCAGGCTGGGGCTTAGCCCCAACCCTCGGGTTTGAACACCGCACCATGTGACCACCACTACAAAAACGTCGCATAGTTTTCTTGTGATTCAAACGGTCCGATTTTTGGGTAGTTGCCACTTGTCTTATGCTCATGCCACAGTGAAACTTAGCCCCAGATTTGTGCTGGGACGTGGCCATATGGCCCCCCATGCGCCCAACACCTCCGATTTTGGGGGCCCAAGATCTGCTAATGGTGCGACATTTTGGCACCAATTTTGGAATGTGTGTGGGTGATGGGTTTAGGAACGAGAAAACGCAAAAAATCTATGTTGGACACACAGAGGTGCATTTTGGCGAACCAGAGACAACAAGCTTGAAGGGGAAAACTTCTAGGAAGCACATCTTCTTCATTTTTTGGTCAAACCAGGTGCCGAAAAATCCCAGCTAGTGGTTTTTGGATGTTCTGGAGCCATTGGAGCCATCTATTTTGGCATTTTGAGCATTGTAAATCACTGATTTTAGCACTTTGAGCAAATAATATAAAAGATCCATTGGGAGCTAGAACAAGAGATGTAGCCCAAGAGAGGGGTGAACTCCTTTATCATTTGCTGTGTTATGTGTTTATTGTTCACTATTATTTGCTGGTTATTATCTGCACCTTGAATGTGAAAGTTCTCTAACTTATGTGTTTGCAAATTGATCCTTTTGTCTAAACACTCTTAATTTAAAACTTGCAAATATTTCAAAGTTACAAGCCTCTTCATTTTTAGATCAAGTTGGTATCAGAGCATAGGTTTTTGAAGGCTTGATTATTTGCAAGTGTTTGTTTTCTGATGCTCACAAGGTTGAAGCTCATAAGAGGAGAAGGTCAACTTGTGGAGCCAAGTTCTCAACTTTCAAGAAGGACCATACAATCACCTCAAGTTTCAAGGAGGCATTCACCAAGTATGGCTCATGTAGAGAGTCATGAAAATCTTCCTTCTGAAGATGAAGATCTCAGAAAGGATTTCATGGATATGAGAGAAATGATGAAAGTCTTGATGGAAGAAAGGAATGCAAGGTTGTAAGGTGAAATCTCCAACCCTTCAAAGGACAAGGGAGACAGTGGTGATAGTCATGAAAATCTTCCTTCTGAAGATGAAGATCTCAGAAAGGATTTCATGGATATGAGAGAAATGATGAAAGTCTTGATGGAAGAAAGGAATGCAAGGTTGTAAGGTGAAAGCTCCAACCCTTCAAAGGACAAGGGAGACAATGGTGATAAAACTCCAAAAGGAAATGGAGGGAATGGTGATACTCCACCTCCTTCACCTCCATCTTCCACTTCTTCTACCATTTCACAACCACCTCCAAATTCTCCAAAGGGACATGGTAAAATTCCTCCACAAATTCCTTTGTTAAATCTTGATATTAAATTTGAATTGCCAATGTACAATGGAGAGGTAAATGCTGAGAAATTAGATAATTGGATTCGTCAGATTGAAGTGTATTGTAGGATACAAAGAATTCAAGATGACGAAACTAAGATTCAACTTGCTTCTTTAAGATTGGATAGTGCAACACTCATTTGGTGGGAAGCCAAAACTCAAGAGGACATGAAGAAATATGGTAAAATTTTATCCTCTTGGAATGATTTCATTGTTGTAATTAAAAAACAATTTTATCCATTAGCATACATGCAAAAAACTATTATGGATTGACAAAATTTTAGACAAGCTAAAGGGAAAAATGTGCAAAGTTTTACTTAAGAATTTAGAAGAAGAGCTTTGGTTTTGGGAGTAGCTTTGTCTTCTCAAGAAACTATACTCAAATACATTGGAGCTTTACATAGTTACTTGAGACATACAATACTCATGTTTAACCCTTCAAATTTAGATGAAGTTTGTGTTCAGTCAACTCATTTGGAGGCAAGAGGGAGGAATGAAACACATGAGGGAAGCAAGAAGCCTTTCAGTCTTGGAGATAAGGGAAAGAGGAAGTTCAAGGGAAATGGAAAAAAAATTACTTCAGTTAAGAAAGAGGGAGAAAAATTTACATGCAAATATTGTTCAAAGGATGGCCATGATGAAGACCATTGTTGGAAACTTCATTCTGAAAAAAGACCCAAAAAGTTCAGCCACAAAGGGAAGCCAAAGACTGCTGCAACTATACAACAAGATTTAGGTTCTGATTCGGGTGATGAAACAAAAATTACAGCCATGGGTTATCGAGGTAAGGGTTCTTTTGCAAGTACTATTTCTTCAAGTAATAGTAGCCTCAATGAAACTCAACAAGAAAAAGAAAGAATAGAGATTTTTCACATAAGGGTTGTTTCAAAACATACCAAAATAGATACGCTTTTTGATACTAGATCTCAAGCAAACTTCATATATGAAGACACTGTTAAGAAATTAAATTTGGAAACTATTCCACATCCTAAACCATACCCTCTAGGTTGGATATGTGACAATGCTAAATTGTAGGTGACAAGAAGATGTAAACTTAGATTTGCCATCACTGCAAATTTTATAGATGAGGTAGAACTTGATGTTATTCCTTTGGATATCTATGGTATTGTGTTGGGAAGCCCATATTTATATGATAGGAGAACCATCTTTCATCGTCATGAGAATAAGTATCATTTATTTAAAAATGGAGTTGAGTACATTGTTATAGCACATACAAAGAAGATGAATTTGTCACTTGTAAATGTGGGACAAATGAAGAGACTAGTCAATGCTAGTAAGAATTTTGTCCTCTTGATGATTAAACCCAAAGACAATGTTGAAAAGGAAGTTTTCCAAGGTTGTGATGAAAAGTTGAAATCTGATTTATATGAGGTTGTTAACCAATATGATGAGATGTTTCAGGAACCAAAGGGATTGCCTCCAAGAAGGGGTATCCAACATGAAATACAATTGCAACAAGATTTCCCTCTTCCGAACATTGGTATGTACAGGATGCCAGTCACAGAGAATGCTGAAATTAAAAAACAAATCCAAGAGTTGCTTGACAAAGGGGTCATCATGCTAAGCACGTCGCCATGTGGATCTCCAATTGTTTTAGTGCCAAAGAAGGATGGTACATGGTGCATGTGTGTAGATTTCAGGGCCTTGAACAAGATTACGGTGAAGAATCGTTATCCTCTCCCTAGAATTGATGATTTGCTTGACCAATTGAAAGATGCTAAGTTTTTCACTAAGTTGGATTTGAGAAGTGGATATCATCAGATTAGGATTGCTGAAGGAGACACATGGAAGACAACTTTCAAAACAAAGCAAGGTTTGTTCGAATGGATGTTAATGCCATTTGGACTTTGCAATGCTCCTGCTACTTTTATGAGAGTCATGAATGATGTCTTAAGGCCTTTTCTTGATGATTGTGTTATTGTCTACTTGGATGACATTTTGATTTTTAGAAAATCTCATGAAGAGCATGTTGTGCATGTAAAGCAAGTTTTAGATGTCTTGAGAAAAGAAAAGTTGTTTTTGAAGATGTCTAAATGTGAGTTTGGAAATACCTCACTTGTTTACTTGAGACATATTGTTGGTGGAGGAGAACTGAAAATTGATCCCTCCAAGGTCAAGGTCATATTGGAGTGGTCCAAGCCCAATAATGTGACAAAGGTAATAAGTTTTTTGGGAGCAGCCCAATATTGGAGAAATTTTATTGCTAACTTTTCTTCAATTGCAGCTCCATTACATGCAATGACAAGCATCAAGCAAGTCTTCCAATGGGGAGGCAAGCAACAAAAGGCTTTTGATACTTTGAAGGAGAAAATCAGTTCAGCCCCAGTTCTTTCACTTCCAAATTTGAGACAACCTTTTGAAATCCAAACTGATGCAAGCAATTATGCAATAGGAGCAGTCTTGTTACAACATGGTAAGCCCATTTGTTTTCATTCTAAAACTTTTAATGGTGCTGTGATTAACTATCCTACTTATGATAAGGAGTTGTATGCATTGGTGCAAAGTGTGAAAAAATGGAAACATTATTTGTTGGGAAAAGAAACTATTATTCACACAGATCATCAACCATTGCAATACTTACAATCACAAACAAAGCTACAACAAGCAAGGCACTTCAGATGGATGGGTTTCCTACAACAATTCCACTTGGTCATAAGGTATAAGAAGGGCATTTATAACAAAGTTGCTGATATGCTTTCTAGGCCTATTATTAGTGCTTCAATTATTCTTAAGCATAATCCTATCATGCATGAAAGATATGTTGAACATTATGCTTTAGATGCTGATTTTAAAGAAGTGTATGGGACTTTGTGTAATTCTAACCATGTTGAGGAATTGGATTACCATGTGCATGATAATATTTTGTATCATCTTGGCAAGCTATGTATTCCACAGGGTGAAAGAATCAACATTATAAGAGAAGCTCATTCTTCTCTTATTGCTGGTCACTTTGGTGTAAGCAAGACAGTGACTAATTTGCAAAGGTATTGCTATTGGCCTAAAATGAATGAAAGTGTTTCAAGATATGTAAAAGGATGTTCGTTATGTACTACAAGAAAGCCTAGCAATAGAAAGTTGGGTTTGTATACTCCACTTTTGGTTCCTTCTCGTCCTTGGGAAAGCATTTCCATGGATTTTGTAGGAGGTTTACGTATGTCTAAAAACAATCATGATTATCTTTATGTTGTGGTTGACCGTTTCAACAAAATGTGTATTTTGATGCCTTGTAAGAAGCAGGTTACAGCTGAGCAAACGACACAAATGTTCTTTCAACATGTTTGGGTACATTTTGGGTTGCCTAAATCAATTATTTCTGATCGAGATTCTCGATTTATTGGGAACTTTTGGTCAAGTTTATGGGCACTCATGGACACCAAACTGAAAAAGAGCACATCTTTTCATCCGCAAACCGATGGTCAAACAGAAGTGGTTAATAGAACAATGGTGCATATTCTTCATGGTTATTGCAGCAAGCATCCTAAACTTTAGGATGAGCATTTACACTACATTCAACATGTTTACAACTGGGTTAAGCACTCTTCAACTTAAACATTGCCATTTGAAGCATGTTTTGGCTATTTGCCCAAATCTCCTTTAGATTTTATCTTTGGGAAAGATATTGCTATTGATGGTCAATATGACATTGATAGGGCATACAATTTCATTGAACAAATTCAGTTGATACATCAAATGGTACAAGAACAATGGGAAAAGAGTCAAGCCAAGTACAAGACAAGACATGACAAGCATCATGTTGATCACAGTTTCCAAGTTGGAGATGAAGTTTGGCTTTACATCAGCAAAGAGAGGCTTAAAGGAGAAGGTAAAAAAATGAAACCAATTAGATATGGACCTTTCAAGGTTCTTGAAAAGATTGGTAACAATGCCTTCTGTTTGGATTTGCCTCCTTATATGCAAATGTATGCAGTTGTCAATGTTGAGAATTTGAAATTGTATGAGCCTCCTTTGATTGATGATCAAGGAGAGCATGTTCAGATTCCTTCTATAGATGATTTCTCGCCAGAATACCTTACAGAACTGCATGAAGACACAATCCTTGACAGGAGGACGAGAACTTCAAAACGAGGAAATGTGGAATACCTTCGAGTTGGTCTTAAGGACACAAATCCAAGAAAGGCCAAGTGGATTGAGATTGGGAAGGTGAGGGAACTGTACCCTCATCTTCAGATAGACTGAAAGTAGTCTTTTAGAGGTCCAAAAGCTTCCCAATGGGGATGAGTGATCCAGGGGATCAAATTTTGCTCAAAATTCAAAGTGCTCAGAATCGCTTCAAAATGAACAGGGACGTAGGCCTCTATGCCACGAACCCAACGCACTTCAAACGGGTTCAAATGGACATTTTATGAGTGAGATATCGCGTTCTGTCCAATTTGCCAAACAGACAAAAATTGCTGACTGTACAGTCCGTACAGATGACGTGGTAGGGGCCGTACGCTGACGTGGATGAACGTATAGATGATGTGGCAACAACTGACATGGCATGTTGGTGACATGGGCGAATTGGGTGTCGACACATGTCCTTGTTAGTATGAATGAAATGGTGCCACGTGGCACCCCGTTTTGTTGGCATTTGGCAAAATTTTGGAGTCCACAGGACTCGACCTCGCGATCTCCGGGCAGGGCAGAGTCTTGGAAAAGGCCACCAACTGGTGCGCTACCATAGTGTTTCTTAACACTATATATTTTAAAATTATTTAAGTTTGTTTCACATATATTTCGGGTTTGAACACCACACCATGTGACCACCACTACACAAATGGCGTGCAATTTTCTTGTGATTCAAACGGTCCGATTTTTGGGTAGCTGCCACTTGTCTTACGCTCATGCCACGGTGAAACTTAGCCCCAAATTTGCGCTGGGACATGGCCATATGCCCCCCCCATGCGCCCAACACCTCTGACTTTGGGGGCCCAAGATCTGCTAACGGTGCGACATTTTGGCACCAATTTCAGAATCCGCGCAGGTGCTGGGTTTAGGGACGGGAAAAATCCCATAAGCTAGGTTGGACAAACAAAGGTGTGTTTTGGTGAACTAGAGACAACAGGCTTGAAGGGGAAAACTTCCAGGAAGCATATCTTCTTCATTTTTTGGCCAAACCAGGTGCGGAAAAATCCCAGCTAGGGGTTTTTGGATGTTCTGGAGCCATTGGAGCCATCTATTTGGCATTTTGAGCATTTTAAAGCACTGATTTTATCACTTTGAGCAAATAATATAAAAGATCCATTGGGAGATGGACTAGGAGATGTAGCCCAAGAGAGGGGTGGACTCCTTTATCATTTGCTGTGTTATGTGTTTACTATTCACCGTTATTTGCTGGTTATTATCTGCACCTTGAATGTGAAATTTCTCTAACTTATGTGTTTGCAAATTGATCCTTTTGTCTAAACACTCTTAATTTAAAACTTGCAAATATTTCAAGGTTACAAGCCTCTTCATTTTTAGATCATCGACCATTTCCAGGAATTGTTTGATTTGGAATTGTTTGATTTGTTCATCATCTTCAAACACTTGCCAGTGTTGAACATTGTTTGGGATCGAAGGTCTATGTCTCATCTCAATATGGTATTTTAGCTTCAAAAAGGTAGGTGGTATGAAATTCGCAGCAGCTTTGGCCAAAGAATCAACTTGTTTATTTTGCATTATGAGAATAGAGTGAATATTAAAGGACAAAAATAAATTCTCTATAATATCCTAGGCACAATTTCTATATGATCTCAATCTCGAATTCTTAGCTTGATACTATTGTTTTATTTGTTTTACAATGAGATCTACATCACCATAAACTATCAGATGTTCGATTTTTAATTTTCTTGCGGCTTCTAATCCTAAGACTAAAGCTTCATATTCACAGACATTATTGGTATAATCGACCTCCCATTGTATTATATAAGAGACAGAAATAACATACTCATCGCCTAGTACCACAAATAAAACTCCAGCTCCTGCTCCTTCGCATGATGAAGCACCACCGAAGAACATTTTCCACATCCCTTCTCTAACATTTATATTTTTCTTTGAAATTTCTATTTTTCGATTTTCTTCTTCTATACATTCCTCAAAATTGTCATCTATGGATAATATACAATTGCTAAATCTTGATCACCAACGTAGACTGGGTAGTTATTGGGGTTTTGAGGGTCACTTACAATATATGGCAGTCTAGTTTCCCTGTACAGTCGAGTAAATTTCCACCAAAAATTGGAATTGTAGCATAGGTCATGTCTAGCTAAACCGATCCTCCTAGCTTGGCACCCCAAGATCTAGATAAAATCATATCATACTTGGCAGGAACGTCAACAACAACCACATCCATAAGAATACTTTTTACAGGAACCTAAGCAATATTTACCACTAAATATTTAATCATACCCAGACACTTAACCTTTCTAGAATCAAAACAAATCTTGATAAGGTCTTGTAATTTCAAGGCCTAATTTTTCCATGATAATCTTAGGCATTAAATTATGCGAGGCTCCTGAGTCTAACATGAAATTGTGGAGTAAATGATTGTGCACAGTCAATGTAATATAGAACAAAGCAACATAATCCTTATTATTTTCAATGTGTGGTCTGAACATGATTGTAGGTTTTTCATCCTACAAATTGATAACATGAGCTTGACATTCAACATTAGAAAAAATTATTTCTTTAGCAATTTGTTTTTTATAGATCGAGTTCCTAGTAAGTTCCACCAGAGGCATTGGGATATTAATTTTATTAAGCTCATTTTCTAAATTGAAAGTCCCAATTGGCTTTTCGATTTCCCTAGTCTGAATTTAAACCTCTGTATTTTCTGGCTTCTTAGCTTGTACTGCTTTCGTTTCAACTTGCTTTGTTCGGGCAACTTGCATCCCAGTTGATGGTTTTGTAACTGCTGCCTCAGTTGCTTTGTTTCGTGATAAAATATTTTTTGGTGGAATATTTGTAGAACTTTTTTCTCTTGGCCTCAAATCATATTTATGTTGAAGCTCGACCATTATTGAGTCAAAGAGACCTTTGTATGTAGAGTCCCCCAGATTGTTGATGTTTTCATCATTATTACACAAAGATTCCAGATCTAATGATTTCTCATAATCCTGCTTGGTTAGGTGAGGCTCAAGATCATCATCACTGGGGTTGTTTAGATCTTCCTCCAATTCCTCATAATGTTGCAACTCATCTCTCTATATGAAATTCTCAATTTTGAACAAAGCTTGAATCTTTTGATCCTCATTTTTTATTTGCCTTTGTTGTATCTGAGTATTAAGGTTTCTCCTGAATTGATTCCTAACGTATGGATCAGGTTTGGCTTGCTCTATTTCCATCCTGGATTTTTTTTCCGATAAATCTTTAATAATTTTGGCCATCTCATCCATTTTTTCCTCTACGGACTTTCCAGATCCAGAGGGCCCTGTATCTTCTTTAGAACGTCTGGGTTCTCTTGTTCCCATCTCAACTTTGTTTTTCAACTTCCCGGATACCATCATATTGGATTCAATTTGTCTAGAATCATCTTGCATCCCCACTAAAGTAGTGGATCTTCTTTCTCTCAAAAGTAGAGCGAAATCATAATCAAAAGCCCCTGCAAAAGTGACTTTTACAGCTGGTTGAGAAGGTTTAATTTTGGTTGGGATTTTGTGATAAATCTTATTAAATCTTTGGATAAATTCTAGGACTGGTTCATAATTTTTCTTTCTCAGGGATCCGAATTCGATTAAGTAATAAAGATGATCTTTTTCCTCGCCCCATTGCCTTATGAAGGAAGTTTCTAGATCGTTATACGATCGTATAGAACCTACCGGAAGTCCTCTGAACCAAGTTCTTACATGTCCTTCAAAATTCTGTACTAACAGTCTTGTGTAAATGTCTTTGTTCTCAATGCCAAGAATATCAACAAATTGATAAAAAAAGGTTATATGTTCTATTGTTGTTATATCCCCTTCTCCCGTGAATTTAGGGAGGCTCTTCATGTAAATTTTGGGTAAATCATGCAGGACAACAAGAAGGACTAAGGGAGCATATCTAGCAGCGACCTTGGAAAAGATCCTAGGGGGTTGAGCTTGTCCACCAACCCCTGCACCTCCTGCACCTCCAGCATCAACACCTCCAACACCGACCATTGAAAGTCTAGGAGGCGAAATTCAAGGACTAAATATGAGATTTTCAAACACCTCAAAATATTGATCTACTGATCTTTTGACTACTTCGGGATGTTGTGAATGAAGTTTGAGAAAATGATTGTGAGAAGACATAAGCTCTAGATGAGGGGGAAAAGGAAAAAATGAGCTTGGCTCCTCAGGTTTACTGGATGTATAGATAGGAGAAGTAACAAGGGATGAATATGAGTATAGAAAATAATCTTCAAGATTTTTGGAAACATAAACTTTTACTTCAGGAAGAGAAAGGATCGAATGAGTACTAACGATAGTGGCTATCGAAATGGATCCTTTTTTCTCACTGGTAAAAGTAGCTATCAACAAAACATGGATGGTATGGTCAATCTCAAATTTTATTTCGGGAATAATTACCTCTGGAGTTTCAAGCTTAATTTCAGGTTTACTTGTTGATGCTTCTGCATAATGAACTTGTTTAAAATTTTCTTTAAGAGTTAGTTCTTCAGCAGGAATCTTAACATTAACTTGCGTAATTGTAGGTTGATGGACCTTACCTGCCGATGCAGAATTTTGTCTGAGATATCCATTTGGTTTCAACAATTTTTCGGGATTCGAAACTGGTGTAGTCTGCTTTTTGCTTGGGTTTTTCTTGGTATTATTTTGACCGAATGCCAACTTTGTCTCGCCAGGTGAAAGATAAAGTAAGCCTTATTCACGAATTCAATCTTTTTTCACCATCAAAGACCAAAATTTACCTTGTCATTCTCCCAGGGAAAAATGATTTTGTTTCTCCGTCCCTAGCAATGACACCAAAAATATGTTGTTCCTGAGATTGATTCTAAGGCTCAAAGAATAATGTCGAGCATCAAAGGTTTTAAATGAAGTGTTTTGTGAGTTCGTTTTTCTTCCCCCAGTTTTTTGAGAAATAAACTTTAAATGAAATTAATGATAAGACAATATAGAGGTTGTATCTCGTTATCTGAGTCACAATTATAATGTCAATTGATGTAGAAATATTAAAAAAACTGTTAAAACAAAGTTAGGTATCAATTATAGATAAATCTCACCTTGTTTATAGTAGAAGAACAGTAGAAGATGCACCCTTGAACAAGATATATAAATGCAGTAATTCACATAGATCACAAGTCTTGTTTTACTCATAGTAATAATAGAGGAAAATATGTTACTGAATAAACCACTGATACATTATGATCACAATAGATGTAGTACTAAATTGCAATCAATCACTCTTCAAGAATTACAGAAATAAATTCAGAGAAATGGAAACACAGAGGGAACACATAACTCAATTTGAAAGAAACTTAGAATATCTGTCTGCACTTGTATTAATACTCAAAAATTTCAATCAAACTTTTCAAACCCTAGTGAGTCATAGACTTAAAATAACCATTTTATACACTCTCCTCAAGTCAATGTGTATGGACAAGAACAATCATGGTCAAATTGAGTCTTGGCACATAACCCGTAAAAATGTAATCTTTAATGCCATGATTGGTTTCATTATGACCTTAGAACATGGGTGTGGCATCCAACATTTGGCACAAATTGATTTTGAACACTTCCACAACCATATAAAGGGACATTCTATTTTTGAGAACAAATGTATATGCTTAAATTCTCATGGACATGAAAACAAAACTATCTAGTGACAATCTCTATTCAAGTTTATAACATTGATAGAAATAGAATGATAAATCTTAAAAGCAAAGCAAAATTCAAACCCTTACATGTCATTCAAAATTAAGAAGCAATTGCAACACAACTATTGTGATTCACAATTTAAATTTTTAATCCATTGCCTCGGTTTGACCTAAGTTTGTCAAGATGCATAAAATGATTCAAAAGTTTTCAAACCAAATTTGATGCTATGACCACTATCAAATCCAAAGAGGAATGCCATGTACAAAAAATGATTGGAGCTTAACCAATGACATATAACAATGAATTTGAAACAAACACAATGCATGACGACTAAAATGATTCTCTCGATGTTAAATCAACTCTACTTACTATAGACAAGACAAACTATGGGTGAGATATAAAACCATAATAATATATGCATTTTTCATATACACAATTTTGAAAATGTATTTTGCCATAATTTTTTACATAAAATACTCATGTCTCTCTTCTTATAGAAACACATTGTTCATGTTAGATCCAAAATAGTATTCAAAGAGCTTGCTATAAGCTAAATGAAAAATAAAACTTGAAAATGGGATTTCAATATGTCAAGCCTTGCTCAACCATAACATGGTGAAGTTAAAACTTGAAAATGGGATTTCAATATGTCAAGCCTTGTTCAACCATAACATGGTGAAGTTAAAACTTGAAAATGGGATTTCAATATGTGAAGCCTTGCTCAACCATAACATGGTGAAGTCAAGAACCAAGTCAACAATAATGGACCATTAATCTGCATGTCAAAAACATAGGTTCAACAAACTAGGTTCAACAAACACATGTTCAACCATAGAACATCCTTTAAAAGAAGATATTTTATGGTCACAAGACATTGTTTCCACTATCAAATTTTAATAATGTCACATTTGATAAATACAATGTTCCCAAGGCATCAAATCCATGGATAGAGTAAATTCCAAGAAAATATTATAATAAAAATCAAAACTTGGAATTCAATTACCATCAAAACAAAGATCAACCATTAGCATCACTTTATAACCCAAGTAGCATCAAACATGTCAAAAATATATTATACTCAATGAATTGACGCTTTGATATTTTTCATTTGCATTCCCTTGCCACAAGTCTCTTCCTCGTATGCCATAAGATTTATCGTGTCTACCACTTTTCCCTTGGGCTTGATTGTGCGATTGTCCTCTCTAGAAGGATGTGTAAAACAACCAAAGCACAACATCAAGAGACTTTCCATCATTTGGTGTAAACATTTAGATCTAGCATGTTAACGTCTTCCAAACAAAACAATAATGCTTTCTACATCCATGCAACATATATCCAAGCCATGCCAATGTCTTTTATGTGAAAAACATGACTTGATTGTATCCACATAGACTTATTTAAACAAAATCTCAATAAGAATTAGCCAATTCAACTCAGACAATACCTTCAAGAACTTATCGAAGCAAGATAAAGGCTAAGACTAATTATGACACTACAATCTTGCAATTTCAAACAACAAAAAATATGGGCCATGCATATGGAAACATGAAAGCATTTGAAAAGGAAATAACCAAGTCAAAATGAAACACATAAGAGAGAGGGTGATATGCACAATTTTTTTTAACCTCTAAAGTTTGTGTCTTAAACAAAATTTAACCAATTCACGAATCCTCGATTCAAATACTTATTACATCCATCAATAAATTATAAACGACATGCTATATAAGGTGCAAAGACCAATCAATGTCAACTCAAAACCAAATTTATTTTCATGTTTAAAATTCAATAATTTTATGACGAGCATCACAAAATTTGTATGTGATAACCATTAAAAGAAACAAAATCTATGAATTTCCAAATTTATTTCCATGTTTAAAATTCAATAATTTTATGACGAACATCACAAAATTTGTATGTGATAACCATTAAAAGAAACATAATCTATGAATTTTATTTAACAAAGTATAATAATAGGGGAATAAATAATGCATTGAAATTAATTAATTTGAACATAAACAATGAAACCGATCAATAAAAAATAACTCATGAACAATAATAACTAGGAGGTTGAAATCAATGATATTAACAAATTCAAAAGCACAATGATTTTGAGGCTTGATTTAACTAATTATGTAAGCACTCAATTCAAAAAAACATCATGTAACAAGTTGAACAATTTGAATAAGATGAAATCAAGTTTCAGAAACTCATACCATGTAACACAAGTAGTTCACCACAGATTGAGTTTTTTCTTTTTTGGTTTTTCAACAAAAAAAAGGAAAACTCATTTCTATAAGGACACAACAAAAGTTGAATCGAGAGACTATAAAGGAAACACAAGGAAGTATACAAACCCACTCTTGCAAACATTGAAATCACTTGAAGAAGACACCTTACACCTATAAATTGCAATCAGAACACTAGTAAATGGTGAAATATATACAAACAAATGAGCAACAATCACATGTTGAGTACAAATCCATTATTATTGTGTACATCCTCCTACAAATACTATTTTAATAATTATTTTAGCCAATGTTATACAATACCATTTGCAAGATACAAGAGTCCCAACTCTCTACCATATCCACAAGCTTTTGTTTACATTGAGCAAGGATTATAACAATTTATGTTTGCATATATTCATCTTAGTCTTGAATGGAACTTAGATCACGTTCTCTATTTAAACAAATGCATTGCTTGTACATACTAAGCAATAAACTATGGGCAATCCAACACATGAAATGAATGCTGGGACAACAAGATTTTTCAAACACATATAAGAATCCCTAGGACAAAGAGAAAGTGTACAACATGCCATCAAATTCCAACATCCAAATGCATTCATAGGAATCCACCAAGCATGCATCTTAGTTAAGGTTTACAAAACAAGATTAGACTTATAACTAAGCAAATTGACAAGATTGTATATGTAGCAGAGAACCAAATTGTTGTATGTATTTCCACTTTTGCCACCAAAAATAATGATCCATGCCAACCATATAACAAAATCAAGAATGCCACTCAAATTTTCTAGCAATCTATTTTTTATTAACAAAACTAGATCTATTTCAACCAAGCTTGGACCATGTGTGCACTTCAACCCATGCAAACCATAGAGACACAAGGAATCTTCATTGTTGGTCAAGGTAGGGTAATAGTTTCTCCACTACAACACAATCAAGTTTAGAACCAAATTGTTACATCATGCATGCAAGTCAATGCCATGTCATATTCATTCATATGTTTACAACATTGGCCAACAATGGCTCAATAAATTGAAACCATACAATTTTACCATAGGTACTTCATTCATTTAGCAACAAGTAAACAAATCAAGCAATGAAGGAGATCTAGGCCAAGACAAGCCTTATCACCCATTAAAAAAAGGTTTAGTTTTTATTATATAACTCCAAAATCTATCACTAGCTCAAATTCTATTATATGCAAGCTAAATACCAATAATCAAATAATCTCAATACTAGTTATGCAAAGTTCATGAACTAATTATTAGAAATGCCATATAGAATCAAGACTAAACAATAAGATTTCAAGCCAACAAGTCCAAAATACAAGTCCAAAATACAAGGCTCCCCCAAAAAAATAGTAGGCCCACAAAGATTCAAGCCCCATAAAAGAATTGGGTGAGAGCCATTTATCTATAAACAAATAAACAAATCACAACTATGAGCAACAATTAGAACAATATTGCTTCCTAAGAATATGAAATCAAAACCTTAGTTCTTCATTATCATACCAACAATCAAGCAAATGTAACCACTTAAAGCGATAAAGATACATGTCCACCAAAAAAACTAGAACAATTTTTACAATCAAAATTTGTACCTAAAAATCAAAATCAGACTTAGGCATAACCAACACTCCTAAAATGCATGCATACAAAACAAAACCAGAAAACTGTTACAAATACCTTTAAGCTTGCAAGATACCAATTCAAGCATGCCATTAAATTGATGAGGTTCATGTAACCAAAGTGTTAAGTAATGCCTCTTCATCGAAGGAGCTTGAAAAGTTTGTGTACATGCCAAAATTGACCGAAGCACAACAATTCACCACTTAATTTACAACATGTGTGCAAAGTCAATAGTATGGGCTTGGTTCGACAACCTAATTCCAAGCAAAGTCACTAGCAAAGCCAATGACAACAAACAACATCAAATTGAATCAAACCAACACCAATCAATGAATTAGCATAACCATGAATTATATATGATTTTGTTTAAACAAAGAAAGATATAAAATGTATGCATGAGTTGACTTTTCATGCAAATACAAATTTTAGACTATTTAAATGAAAATCAAGATTCATCTTACTATTCAAGAAATAAAACACAACTAGGAACGAGTCTTTAATCATAAGATCCTAATTTATATTTAGCCTCTAAAATGAATTTAGCAGGATCACTCAATATTTTCTAAGATTGGCATCACAACCTTTGTAAAACGATTGGGTGTTGAAACTACTTTTATTCAGGAAAAAAATTTAAACTCAAACAACTCACAATGACTAGTTTCCATCCTTGGGAACACACCAACTATAGGGTACCCAAATCGTTCAATGTTACTCAATTAAAATGATCAATAATAATGTTTTATTTTCAAAGGATGAAATTAGAAATAAATTGATTGCTAGATTGATAAGATATTGGATGAAATTAGAAATAAATTGATTGCTAGATTGATAAGATATTGCATAAGCAACTTATGAGGATCATTTTTTTGACTAAAAAACTTTTATTAATTTATGAAGTGAATACTTTCTTTTCAAAGAATGAAATTAGAAATGAATTGATTCCTAGATTGAAAAGATATTGCATAACCAACTTATGAGGGCCAAGATGAAGGATTTTTTAGACTCAAAATGATATGAAATGATCTTTTAAAGAGTTAAGTTTTAAAGCATGAGTTCATTAACCAATTAGGAATTGATGAAAGAAGAAGAAATTAATGAGATATCATAGCATCCATAATAAGAAATGTAGATCTGACTGTAAGCACAAATAATCAACAAATCATAACAACAAAGTTGTTAACGGAGTTCGACAAGATTGCCTACGTCTCCGGGCCTTTGTCTCAATGGGCGAGGCTTTCTTATTTCTCTTCAATGCTTCAAAAATACATAAGAAAAGTGTCAAATGGATTACAGACTAGTCTGGATGTGTTCTTCTCGACCTCAAGAATCCAACACAATTGACAACACTAAAAACGGTTGAGCGTATCTCCCAGAATTGGCCCGCAAAGTTCCCCTCCTCAATGGCTTCCCTGCATAAAATGGCTTTGGCTTTCAAATTCCTCAACATTTATCCTGTTCTGAACCTCCATAATCCTGCTAAGAACCCCTGGTTTATATATATTTGGATTTGGGATCAATCTCCCAACTTCCCCCCCAAGATCTGGCCTCAAATCGGGCTTTAGATCTCCCAATAATGGGCAAAATCCATTAAAATCAACTGAAAAATCCATAAAAATTATATAATAATGTTTAAAAACCCAAAAATTGAACAAATATAGGGCGCAAACCCCTATTCTCGAAATCGTTGGCACCCATGGAGGTCGAGGGTTTGAAACCCCCGAAAGCCATAACGAATTTTTGAACTAGCCAATATTGGCGAAATTCGGGGTGCCATGTGGTGCCCTTTGATTGGGCCACATGTCACCCTGTGATTAGACTGTACCACACAGTCAGTGTATAATCAACATTCCACATCACCTCTGTACACCTAGTCACATGTCTAGTCAGCTGCCATGTCACATGCCGTACAACCATGTCATCATCCGTATTGCACAGTCACATTGCCATGTCAGCATCTGTAAATCCCATCTGTCGTTCGTACTGCCACGTGTCATCCTTCCATTGGGCCACATCATGTACAGATTACCACGTGTGATTCGTACAATGCCACATGTCAAATCCGTACATGTGCCAACTTAGCCCGAAAATGCCAATTTTGAGTGACACGTGTCACCTCCTAGTGATGCCATGTCAGCATGATGACATCATCATGACGTCACTTGTCGTACTGATGAAGTCAGTAGTACGGCCTATTGACTTTGACCAGTTGATTTGTTTTTCCTGTTTGGAAAATCGGTCAGAACGCAATATCTTTCGCATACGACGTCCATATGCAATTTTTTTTTATATGGCCAGAATCGACGCGACGGGACATACACATTGGCGCTAGTTTCAACCGATTCCGAGAACTTTGATTTTTAGGCCTTCTTGGATCCATTTTGGATCATGCCTCCCCACTAAGACGTTTTGGTCCTCCAAAAGGATATTAACCAGTCATCAAGTGCAGGATAGACCACCCCACTTGTTTTTTGTCTTTAAACTCTGTCCTGTGCACCTGTCTCATCAAGATCAATTGCAAAACAACCATGACAAATGACAACATATTGTTAGCCACTTGTACTCTTTCACATCTTACTGAAGCCGCTACCATCCATGTTGAAAACATTAGCAACGATAACATCAGAAATATGACTGCAAATGAGCTAATATTTTTTAAGTACTTGCATGACATTAGCTTATATTGAAGCAAAGTATGATTGAACTTCCATTCTACAACCATCTCATGTTCATGCTTAAGATCAATTTCTTGATTTGGCACAATTATAGGTGTGTTTCTTGCATAAGCTGCCTTTCTTAATTGTTCCATTTTTTGTAGAGATTGATTTGCTTTTAAGTGATGAGCATGTACAACATATTCATTGCCTTCTTTGGTTAAGTGACATTGATTTTGTTCCCTATAGAAGATTGCTTTGCGATCATACAAATAAGGACTGCCCAAGACCATTCCACATTCATTGAGTGGCACCACATCACATGTTACCTCATCCACAAACTTTGATGAAATTGCAAAATTTAAAGTACATTTCCTTGTTATTTGCAATTTATGATTGTTGCTTATCCATTTAAGTGAGTAAGGTTTATGATGCATCTTAGTGTTTAATCCCAATTGTTTAACCACTTCCTCTGAAATCAAGTTATATTGAGATCCACTATCTATCAATGTATCAATCTTGGTATGTTTCATTATCACCCTTATGTGAAACAATTTGCATCTAGAATCATGTCCATCACCAATTTTACCTGTCAAATCAACTGTTGTGATCTTAGTCCCATCACCTGAATCATATCCCAAGTCTGTTGGCCGTGTTGCTGCTACAACTATTTTCCTCCCTTTCCTCTCTTTGAACCACTTCGGTCTCTTCTCGGGATGCAATTGCGAGCAATGGTCATCATCATGCCCTTCTTTCTTGCAATGCTTGCAAGAGAGCTTCTCTTCCCTTTTTTTCACTGAATTTGCTTTCATTCCATTCCCCTTCCTTTTGTCCTCTTTCCTTGAAGACTATTCCCCGGAAACTCCAACACTTGTTTTCCCTGCTTCAATATATGTTTCTTGACCAAAAACCTCATTAAGATTAGTAGGTCCAAACATAAATACAATGTTACGAATATGTGCAGGTAAACCTCCTATATACTTCATAAGAGTTTCTTGGGTATGTAATGGAATGTTTAACATTAATGCCAGCTTACGAAATTCATTTGTGTATTCTTGCACTGTTTGTCCCTTTCTTAGTTTAAGAATTTGCCATTCAATTAAAGCCTTCTCCTTATAACCCAAAGGATAAAATTTATTTCTAAATGCAAAAACAAAATCTTGCCATGAGGAAAATACATTACCCACTTGTTGCGTGCCATTTTGCAACTTACTCTGCCAACAAATGAGTGCTATGCCTGCAAGACGAAGCGATGCCAACTTGATTTGAGTTGCCTCATCCTTGATTTCTTGCACACTGCAATAAACTTCCATCTGTCTAACCCATTTATCAAACCTCTTAGCATTGACTTCACCATCATACATGGGTAATTCAAATTTCACATCAAGCTTAAGTAAAGGCATATCATGTTTATGTTTATGGGAATGTTTTCTTGCGGTGGATTTGGAACTTGTACTTGAAGAAGAAGATGATGGAGAAGAAGGAGGTGAAGGAGGAGGTTTAAGAGGATCCTCTCGTTCGTCACTTTTGTCTTGTTTAGAATATTCCCCTTGGAAATGCCTCTTCCGTTCCAAGTAATCCTCATATATGAACTTTTCCATCTCAAACATGGCGAATAAAGTATTTTGCAACTTGATCTCATTCTGAGACATGCCTTCTTCTGATGCCATCTCCTCACTTTGAGAAGTCCTCTTTCTCGATCCAATCTCTGGATCCCCTTCTATAAGTTTTCCTTCACCACGATTCAACTTTTCCCTGGTAATCATACAAACTCAAAAACCAACCGTCAACCTGTTATGATACAACTTGATCCGAAATGATCTTTTAAAGACTTGGTTAAGTTTTAAAGCATGAGTTCATTAACCAATTAGGAATTGATGAAAGAAGAAGAAATTAATGAGATATCATATCATCCATAATAATAAATGAAGATATGAATGTAATCACAAAGAATAAAAAAACCATAACAACAAAGTTGTTAACGAAGTTCGACAAGATTGGCTACGTCTCCGGGCCTTTGTCTTAGTGGGTTGGGCTTTCTTATTTCTCTTCAATGTTTCAAAATTACATTAGAAAAGTGTGAAATGGATCACAAAGTGGTCTAGATATGTTCTTCTCAACCTTAAGAATCCAACACAATTGACGACACTGAAAACGGTTGAGTGTAGCTCCCAGAATTGGCTTGCAAAGTTCCCCTCCTCAATGGCTTCCCTGCATTAAAATGGATTTGGATTTCAAATTCCTCAGCCTATATCCTATTCCAAACCTCCTTAATGCTGCTAAGAACAACTAGTTTATATAGATTTGGAGTTGGCATCAATCTCCCAACTTCCCCCCAAGATCTGGCCTCAAATCAGGCTCCAAATCTTCTAATAATGGGCAAAATTCATTAAAATTAGCTGAAAAATCCATAAAAATTATACAATAATGTTTAAAAACCCAAAAATTGGACAAATATAGGGCGCAACCCCCTATTCTTGAAATCGTTGGCGCCCATGAAGGTCGGGGGTTTGAAACCCTTGGAAGCCATAACAAATTTTTGAACTAGCCAATATTGGAGAAATCTGGGGTGCCATGTGGCGCCCTCTGATTGGGCCACGTGTCACCCTGTGATTGGACTGTACCACATGGTTAACATGCCATGTCACTACCGTACAACCCAATCACCTGTCCAGTCAACTACCACATCACATGCCATACAACCACGTGTCGTGCCACGTCATCATCCGTACTACACAGTCACCCAGCCACATCAACATCTGTACAACCCATCTATCATCCGTACTACCACGTGTCAGCCTACCATTGGGCCATGACATGTATGGATTGCCACGTGTCATCAGTACAATGCCACATGTCAAATCCATACAGGTGGCAACTCAGCTCGAAAATGCTAATTTTGAATGACACGTGTCACCTCCTGGTGATGCCATGTCATCATGATGATCTCATCATGATGACATCATCATGGCATCACTTGTCGTACTGCTGACGTCAATAGTACGACCTGTTGACTTTGACCAGTTGACGTTTTTTGCCTGTTTGGGAAATCGGTCAGAACGCAATATCTTTCGCATACATCGTCCATTTGCGAAAAAAAATTATATCGTCAAAATCAACGTGACAAGACAAACACATTGGCGCTGGTTTCGTCCGATTTTGAGAACTTTGATTTTTAGGCCTTCCTGGATCCATTTTGGATCACAAAAACTCTTATTAATTTATGAACTGATGGTGATTTGAACCAAGTTTCAAATCAAGAACCTAGTCCTTCCTTTTCTATATAAGAACGCCAAAATTATAGTGAAAAGAGCAACACAAGACATTGTTGAGATTTAACAATCATGAACATATTCACTTTATGGAAAATGGAGTATGAATTAAGGATAAGTAACTCAAAACAAGTACAATGAGAAATTTAGCAATTAAGAAATAGTTCATGGCAAAAACCCATCTCGAATAATGAAAAAGGTTGTGAACCAAGCTTGATTCAAATTATGTTTTGGTCTAGGTGTGTAGGAAAATTATCAAAAGAAATGGGCTAGGCTCGAAGGTAATGATCCAAAAAAAACTATCAACTTAGCATGAATAATCCAAAAAAACAAGAAAACGTAGAGCTCTAGTACCTGTTAGGATGAAGATGTACTAGCCTTAATTGAGCAAGTTAATCTTGCTAGAAGGAAATGCATGTAGGAGTAAATATTTTAAAAGAACAACAAAGGGATTTAGAAGAGCCATGAAAACCTTCAAGCCTTGGAAACTATCATTGCAATAGAAGACTATGAAAACAACCATCAATAATCAACAAAACAATGCTATCTCCATTTCTTTTGTAACTTCTCAAAATAAGTAGGAACATGCCACTTCTTTATTGCAACAAGTACCATCAACAATAACTTGTTTTGTGAACCCAACTTTAATGACTATTTCTAACAAAAACAACTACCTTGACAAAGAACACTAAAGGGTAGACAAATATCATGTTAATGTAATGCAACGAAACCACCACACACACTGAAACATGTTGAGACACAATCTTCAACCAAAACAACCACAAGGAGAAAGAATCAATTATGAGCCCCAAAATCTGGAGAGTAGGGGAAATTATAGTAGACATGACCTGCAATTACACCATGTTGCATCCACTATAGCAACATTGAAACCACCAGTGATTCACCCACAAGGCATCATAACCACATTCACATAATGACATGCCATGCACACTTGGTAATAAAGCAATGATAGCAACATAGGGGCTACAAATGCAACACAATGACATCATGATGTATCCAAACCATAGCCCTCGAGAACTCCACCTTCGACCATACCCTCTACACAAGATAGTGAAGCCAAAGCAGGAGCCAACCTTATCATAGGGATTTTCTAACACATTGAAACCACAATGTATCAAAGCCATACCACATTGAAACACCACCCACCTTCAACCGTGTGTCATGTGCAAAGTTAGTGAAACCAACACAAGGACTGTAAATGCAATGTAGGGAAACCACAACTTATTAAGCCAAAACACATTAAAACACCACCTTCAACTAGAACAACCATAAGAAGCTCAAACTACATATGTCGTGTTTAAGGTAGTGAAACCAAAACATAGATTGTAACTGCAACACAAAAAACCATGACCTATCTAATCCAAAACACATTAAAACACTACCTTCAACCAAAACCAAGTAGCTTGAATTGCATATGATGTGGGAAAGGCAGTGAAACTAAGGTATGCACTAACTACAATGCAAGGAAACCATAGAAGCCACCATAATGAGCTCACAACAATTATTCACAATTTGCTAAATCCTAGGAGCAAAGACACAATTTGTAATTGCACCAAGGTGCTTCCACTACAATGACATTAACACCACCACTCCACTCACTAACCAATAGAGCAACATTTACAACAATTGTGTATCATGAATACTTAGTAGTTGTCTCAACCACAATGATTATAAAAAAACAATTCCACATACCAAACCATCGCCAAACCCTCTAGGAAATTCGTAAAAATCAACCTCCTCATCCAATCATAATTCACAATTAAAACAATTTTGAAATACCAAAAATCATAAATATCAATATGCATATAATGAACATAGGGAAAGTCAAAATATTTAATCTATCAGATGTTGTACGATCAAACTAATAGCCTCCACTGTATACAAATTCTTGCTAATAAGCAAGGTAAATGTTATATGTCAATCAAAGTTTACACTTCGTCGAAGCTATTTTAATTTGAACCATTGGATGATATCAAACTAATAGCCTCCACTGTATACAAGTTCTTACTAATAAGCAAGATAAATGTTATATGTCAATCAAAGTTTGCACTCCACCGAAGCTATTTTAACTTAGACCATTAAATGAGATTACATCGTTTCATCCAACAATGCAAGTTAAAATTACACTCTGCCTAAAGTATACTCTTTAGCAATAAATATCCCTTTACACATTCTGTGCTTGAGGTATAACCTTCCCCAATAAGCATCCTTTACACTTTTTAACAAAATTATCTATATATTAACTAACTTGAAAATCATTGCAAAATGACCTATGTACACAAGATTTTTACTACAGTAACCATTTAAAGCAATAGTATTAGTCAACCTTTGACATCCATTGTCCAATCAAACAATATCCTCCCTTAAATGCAACATTGAATGCTATGTCAGGGTATGTATAAGTCATCGTATTTAATACTTATACACCACTTGTCACAACTTTCAATGCTATGTAGCAGCGTGAATATCAGCCACCATCCCATCGCTATCTTAACGTGTTTAAAATACATGATACATCCCTCTTAATGAAATATAAAATTTAATTTTATGTAATCAATTAGTGCTGGCCAATACATTCCAATTTTCAATCTGTAACCAACTTCTATATAACAACATAGTAGAACGTAGATAATCAATGTGAAAACCACTTACAAATCCTTAATGCATACCACACCTATAAAGAGCACAGTAAAATTTGTTACATTTGTTCTATATATGTCTGGTCCCGTAGCTCAGTTGGTTAGAGCGTTGGTCTTATGGCGTAAGGAAGACAAAGCCGAAGGTCGCGGGTTCGAGCCCCGCCGGGACCATGTTGCTTCATAGCTCGTTTCTTTTATTAATGCACACCAATGAAGAAAATGGTTTGTCTGCGTGAAGTGGTAATTTATTTTCCCTTCAAAGGCGTCCCTGCTTATCTGTATACCCAATAAAGCACAACAGGCAAAGTCAATCCCCTGCGAAGCCCGCCGAGTTGAAACTAAGGATTGGCGAGGCAATGAATAGATCGTTTTTAGCTGCGAATTTTTCCTGTGTGTTGGAATTGCAATTGCAGGAGGATGGATGGAGTCGAATCTAAGGAATGGTGAGGCAATGAATATATCATATTTCGCTGCTTTTTGATACATTTTTTTTTGTGTGTCTGTGGTGGAATTCCAGGCGGATAGATGGATGATTGATGCATGACGTTCTTTCACATAAACCAATCAGTGATAACCCACAAAGGATCGAAAGAGAAAGCTACCTTCACATTTTTCTTCCCAAGACTTGTTTTCAAAATTTTACTCACGTTTCTGTAAATTTTTCTAGTCACAGAAAGCTACTTTCACATTTTTCTTTTCAAGATTTCTTTTCAAAATTTTATTATGTTATGATCACTTAACATATCATTTAGAAATAAAACTTAACATATCATTTAGAAATAGAACTTTGGTGGGAATGATAACATTCCATCCCACAATCACTCTAACTAAACCCAATCAATCATGAATTTTAGTTCATCTTACAACCACTTTAACTGAACCCAATCAATCATGGATTTTAGATTTATAGGATACTAAGTTTTTCTCTTCTCCACTAATCTCCATTTTGTTTAAACTCTTAAAAAGATCTTTCTTTCACACACATTATTTTGTTACACCACTTTAACTGAACCCAATCAATCATGGATTTTAGATTTATAGGATACTAAGTTTTTCTCTTCTCCACTAATCTCCATTTTGTTTAAACTCTTAAAAAGATCTTTCTTTTATACACATTATTTTGTTACATGGTTTTTCTACTTAGTCTTTGGGGCTCTTCTTCATCTCCTTTGACTTGAATATTTCTTGCATCATGGGGCTCCCTTGAATCTCCTACATTCTACTTCGATTAGACTTTTCTTCTAATCTTTCCACTTCGAAGAACTGCAATAACATGCAAAGGTAAACTCATCCTTCCTTTTAAGGCATTGAAATATGGTTTGTTAAGTGTACTGTATTTTTGGTTTTCCGAGTAGTTTAGTTCTTCATTTATATTTATATTTATATATATATATATATATATATATATGGGGAGAGAGGGAAATCCTTTTTGCCACTTTGCATGTGGAGAAGGGAAATTTTTTTGCCACTTTGCATGTGGAGTATATTGATTAAATACATTTAAAAACTAACTTGTTTTCCTTTCTTCAATTGATACTTACCCTTTGCTCTCTTACTTCTCATTCAAATGAGTGTTTTGTTAGTTTGTATAGTTAGTTAAAAGGGTTTCAACTCACCTAAAATAATTAATTCACTTTTAGGAATCAAGTAGATTTTTTTTTTTTTTTCATTTCATCCTTGTCAAAAGAAAAAAAGAAATAAACATGTTTGTTTTCTTTATTTTTTTTATTTTCAATTTTAATGGAAAGAGGTTATGAGAAATAAACATGTTTATATTTGTTTTCTTATTTCCACTTTAGGAAATATAAAGATTTACTTTTAAGTTTGTACTTCTCTCTTTTATTTCAACTTAGACTAGCTCATGAACTAAATTGAAAAAGGTCAATAAGCATGCATTATATATCTTTGTTGATAAGATTGTTCATGTACATAGAAGAGTTTGAGGTGGGCATGGAAAGTCAATGAAAAGTGTGACAAAAAATGATAAGTTTGCATCATATTTTAAATCAATAAAATATCACTTGCACTCAAACATCTTTTTCCTTCGTCACGTTGGAGTGAGTAAATTAACAAAATAAAATAATTACACCTAAGACGTTCTTTTAAGGGGATGATTCTCCACCATCCTTTGTTATTTGTTGAAGGCCACTTGTAGCTAGCCACGTGTCCCTTCTCATTTGTTCATTTGCAATGACCCACTTGTCCCACATGTTCTTTGACCATAAGGCCATCTTTATGTTGCAGCGAAGGTTTTGTTATTCATCTTCATTGCTCTTTACATGGCTTCAGCCAAAGCATCCATCACAAACATAGATGGTTAGGTTGGGATTCCTATCAAAGGTCTGACATGTGGTCACGGGGAAAATATAGTACAACGGGTTTTGACAATGCCCCGTGGTGAGAAAATTTGCACTGTGAACTTTCATTGCAATCCAACAACTCCCTTCGCCTGATTAACAATACAATCTCATATAGAATTCATAGATCTCACATTCCCTCATTTTTTTACCCATTTTTTGATCTCTCAAACCCCAAATGGGTGAGAATAAATAGTGTGATTAAGACATACATATGTATATAGGTTCATTGGGTGTGGCCATCTAAGATTCAATTTACTAAGAGCCAAAACCGGTAGAAATATACTAGCATACCCCTAAAGAGGGAAAGGGAACATTGAAGTGGATAAAGGTGGTTATGTTGTTGAAAGATAAGGGGAGTTTTTTTATTTTAAATGGTTGGATCCCTTGAATAGGGTCTAGGAACAACTAATTAAAAGGATCTTTTGACAAGTTAAGAATCAATGAATTGATGGTGGGAGGATGTGATGGATGAGGTTGTGAGATATCAAATCATCATCAAATTAGTTTGAGGTCAATTTGGCAATGTTCCTTGATGACTAATCCAAAAGAGACACATGGAAAACATAGTGCAATGATAAGATATAAATAGAATCTTCCAAGGACTATTGGAATAGGAGGAAAGATAGGGTCACCATTATGCCTTGGGACATTTTTGTGGTTCACATGTACAACTCAATTAGAGGATAGAAACTATGTGCATGTCCTAGAGATCATTCTATAAAATTTTCAATTACATTGCATGTTAAAAGACGAGCATGAAAAACGTATGTTTGAATGCAGACATTCATTGCATATGTTTTTTTTGGAATAATAATTTAATTTGTCAAGGCTAGAGGTAAAGTTGTCAACTAAGTTATTGCCTATGTTTACCATTTATGTTTATGCATGTAGCATCAAACACGTATTTTCGCATAGGCTTGGTGTCTAGCATGCAAAAATCGTCCAAATCCTTCTACTCTTGGATTTAATTTAATTAAAGGAATTATTAAAGTAAATTGATGTAATTAATTAATTAATTAATTATTGAATTGATTGAGTTATTTAAGGAAATGATAAAAGTAATTAGCATGTAATCTAAATCTCAAGAGAAGTGAGAAGTAATGTCAACTGTCAATCACTTTGGAGATTAGAAATAGATCACAACCCAGGATTATAAAATCAAGGCTAGGGTAAAGGAAAATACATTTTTCACACAGAGATAACAAAGAAGGATGTTTGCCAGTGTGGAGTCATGTAGAAGCAAAGGACTTTTGTTTACACTTGAATTGACACTTGTGTTGAGAGAGTTGACACAAAGAGGATTGGATCACGAAGGACTATGATCCAAGGAGATATTGGATAGGTGGAGAAGGACTTCCATCTAGAGATCAGGTCAAGGAGAAGAGAGAACAGAGGCAATCACATGTGAGTAACAATCAAGTGAAGCCACAAGGAAGAGTTGCGTCGTACATAGTTTTATGTACATGATTTTTGTACATGCACGTGGGTGCCAATCGAGACAGGCACATGTACATGGGTGTGCAGTAGGGATAGTCGCGTACATCTTGAAAAGTGTGCATTTCTGGGTTGTACAATAAATCCGACTTTGCTAGGTTTGTCTACAGTTGCATTTCTCTTAGCGGGCCATTATCCCTATTACAAGAGCCCTAATTTTAGCATAATACAATCATTCTTAGCACTGATTTTCCCTCTGAGGTTTTTCTAGGGGTATCTACCAAAAAATATTCGTGTTTATGTGTGCATGGTTTGGTTTCCAATTTTTTCTTCCATTGTATGTTTAAAGTTGAATATTTCGGTAGTGTATTTTTGTTTTGTGAGCTATTAATCTAATTTGCAGTAAGGAAATCACTAGATAAAAATATACTTAGGAGATGAAGTAAGGGGATTTCAACATGGTATCAAAGGTTAAAATAATCAACATGGTATCAGAGCGCATGCTCTGAAGGGAAGCCATATCTATCATATTTACGAGAGATCTTGGCAGATTCATAACCAACAGGAAGAAATCAAAGGACAAATTTCAAGGAAACAACCGTACTGAGGCAGAACTAGGGTTTTGCAGGTTTACAGAGTTGTACATAAGTTTCAAGAAGGGACAAGCGTGTACACACACGAGTGTTAGTGAGAACAGACACGTGCATATGCGGGTGTAATTGAGCACATGTGCGTACATACACAGGTGCTAGTGAGCACATGCGCGTACATACATGGGTGTTAGTGAGCATGGGCACACACATATGCAGGTTCCAATGGTGAAAAGTGCGTACAAGTCCGTATAGGGGCAGTTTTCAGCAGAGGTTATTTTCCATGGTAGTTTATCAAGTCTTAGGGATGGAATCAACACCGTTGAGAGTTGAGACAAATTGGATGGAGCATCCAACTTCCTATCTTCGAAAACAAGAGTAACTTTGGCGTTGAAGGAGTGTGACCTTTAGGAATTAATGGATAAAGTAGTTACTCCACCGATAGATCCGACAACTTTGAAAGATCACAACAAGAAGGAGGTCAAAGGAGAGAGGGTCCTCCTAGATTCAATGAAGGATCATCTAATCCCTCACCTATCTGAGAAGAAGATGACCAAAGATATGTTTGATGCCTTGATAAGTTTATTCTAGAGAAAGAACATGAATAGGAAGATGGTATTAAGGAATAAAGTCAGATCGATATAGATGTCTAGATCTTATAATGTCACTAGCTATCTCATGAGGATCACTCAGGGGTGTGATCAACTTGCAACCATAAGGGAAAAAACAAAGGATGTAGAACTCGTGAATGTGGCATTGAATGGTCTTCCCAAGTCTTGGGAACCATTTGTCAAAGGAGTTTGCGCTTGGGAGAATCTTCTAGATTGGCAGAGACTTTGGGATGAATGCATCCAAGAAGAGACTTGGGGGGATTCTAAGAGGGACAAGCAGGGAGATGAAGAATATGAGACCCTATCCCTTGTGTGTAAGACAAGAAAGGGAAAAGGAATGGTTCCAAGGATAACAATGAGGAGTCAACCTCACATCCAGGTAAGAAGGACTTGAGTAAAATCAAGTGCTTTGCATGCCACAAGTATGGGCACTGTGCATCACAATGTATAGAGAAGAAGGGGCAAGGGAAGACACAAACAAAAACATCAACAAAGACACAACTTGATGAATTTGCAGCGAAGTTTGAGAAGGAATTCTCAATTTTCTCATGCCTCTCTACCAACACCAACTTACAAAGTGCTTGGTAATTGGACAATGGGGCTTCTCATCATATGACAGGGACACATGATTTGTTCACAAGTTAGTCAGAGATAGACTCAGGTCTGCATGTGGATCTTGACACTCTTGCCAAGTATGGTGTAGAGGGAGTTGGGACAGTGAAGTTCCAACTGGAGTCAGGAGGATTTATGGAGGTGGCAGATGTGTTGTATGTACCAGAACTGAAGAAGAACTTGTTCTCAGTTTCAGTTTTGTAGGACAAGGGTTTTTCCATTACTTTTCAGAGAGGGAAAGTACTCATATATTCAAAGGGAGCTATCCCTGACAAAATAGTCAACATTGGTGTCAGAGAGTGAAGGTTATATAGGTTGTAGGGCTAACCTGTAGGAGGATCCAAGGGGATCTTGGATCATGGATTGATGTTAGTGATAGATGATGAGGAGTGAGAGGCTTCGAAGGGTGAACAACCAAAGGATGAGCAGAGTTAACGAACTTCCAGTGTGGTGAGTCAACCTTTATATGTGAAGAGGGAGTTAGCCCTTTCCAATCCTATCAAGAGATCGAGTTGGTACTGTTATAGCATAGGTTGTAGGTTGAGAAAATCCCAACCCAACCACAAAAGAGAGTGCTACAACTAAGGAACACTACACCCAATGTTACCTCGATGTAGGTCCCACATTTCAAGGGTGACTAGGTCACTCTAGGGAGGTAATCCCAATGAACCTAGGGGGAATGAGATGGAGATGGATGGAGATGAGAGTGAAACCCCTATAAGTCAAGTCTAAGTGGAGTGAAACGGGAAAAGAGAGATGCCTTGTTGACCAATTAATGTTTCCCCAAAGGATGTGTTGCTTTGCCCGATGATTGTACTTTCCCGAGACACAAGAAAAAGCCAAATGCAAAGTAATATATCAAGTGGATCAGCAAGTTAAGCTTGATGTCCCTATTTTGAAATAGTTATATCAGAAATATATTATATCCAAATCAACAAGTAAAAGGTCTGGACTATTTAGCAATGTCAACGATAAAACTAGTAACCAATGTGGACCGAAAATAACACTTCAAGACTGAATAAATATGGTTTTCATAAAAGTAAATTTCTGCAGAAAGATATCAGACTTATGGCCGTATCATTCAATGAAGTACAACAACAAATATGACCATCAAAAAGTGCTAAAATATAACCCAATAGATGCACCTAGGTCAGTAGGTTAAACTAGCAAAGTTAGAGGGTTAGTCTAGGGTTAGTTTGTAAGATATTAGTGGTTAGGGTTAGAGTTTTCGGCAACCTAATGGATGTAGGAAACAAGTTAGTACATCAATATGATTTTTTGGGAGAAAGCGGACGCTCTAAGGGAGGAAGAATCCCCAAGGCATCAAGACCATTATCCAAAAGAGAGAGATTTAAAACTTGAAGAAATCATGTTTTCCAAGGCAATAATTTTGCTTCTCCAATGCAATAATAAATGACTAGTGCTTTTAATAATTGGGTTAATGGGGTCATGCAAAGTAAGAGCTAGAGAAGCTACCTCCTTGGGGGTGTAAATCCTCTTACTCCCCAAGGCAAGTTTCTCTAGCTAGGGTTTAAGCTAAGAGGGTGTATGCCCTTTTACTTCTCTTAGCAAACCCTTGTTTAACCAATAATATGAAGCATAAAATGGTGGAGACTATGGTGGGGTTTTGTATGCCCTTATACTTCCCACCATGCTCTAGCAAAATAACCTTGACTTGAACAATAATGATAGCATAATGTAAAAAACTTACCAATTCAAGGAAAAAGCTAAGACAAACCACCATAAAAGCTAGAAACATCCTTCCAAGGCTAGCGCATCACTTCCATCAACCAAAAAATCCAAGACTTAGCCATAAACAAAAAAAAAGAGGCAAAATACTCCAAGTGTAGCAAAAATTTCATTCCAATAGCCTCTCACCATGGAGAGTTATGTCTAAATGAGATCTTATGATCTCTTATTTATACAAAATGTCACCAAGGTGACTTGTCCATATATTAAGGGGTAAACCACAAGACTAGGGGTAAACAACCCTAATCTTGCCCCCTTTAACAAAGCAATATTAATAATTCATTTAAAATTCACTTTTGCACATAATAAAACCCTAATTTAGTAGGATGTCACCCCTTTAGGGGACATTTTGGCATTTGGAGGAGGTCGTTGGTGATGGAAAAGAGTAGAGAGGCTTCCCAAAGACACATGTTAAGAATCCAACAACTTCCTTCATGATGAAGGCTCAAGCCCCTTCAAAACATCCAAGTGCCAATGTATGTCACCTCACCACCAAGCCCTAACCACCCTAGATGCTTTCATGCTAAAAAATTAGACGTTTTGCCTCTCCTAGGCAAAGCGTTTGGCATGTGGGGGCTAGGATATTGGTGGCATCCCACCTATTCCAACTGACTTATTTTGGAAGTTTTCATGTCAGTACATAATCTGTACTTCCAGGGCCATTTTGGGGCTCTTAACAATGTTTTTTTGGCTTGCCATAGTCAAACTATAGACGAAGTCAGAGTTTGATGGCATAATGTGTAGTTCTTGAAAATACCTTTCCAACGTGCTATCACACTCCTAAAACAGAGGTCGTATGCAAAAATTACGACCCCAGGAAGTTGATGTACAAACTTAGCCATCTAGGCCCACATAACTTTTGGCGTTTCATCTTCTAGGGTTAGATTTTTGGATGTCTAGGGTTTTGGCATTCATGAGTAATGTTAAAAAGGACTATGGAGTCTCATTGTAATAATTCTTCTCAGACGGATGCGCATAGCAGCCACATCTCTTCTCAGAGATAGCTACCACCATTCAAGCAAATTGTTTTCAGTTCTGCAGTTTTACAGTTTCAACCTATTTTATTTATTCAATAGAAGTTATTTTTCACTAGATATATGTTGTTCTTAGTATCTCTTTGTTATTGTATTCAGTCTATTATTCATTTCATTCTGCTCATAAATCTGGATCAGTGGTATCAGAGCGGTCTACTCTTCATTTATTTTTCTTCATGCATGTCCCCAACAAGATTTGGGTACAAGAAGTTCGGACTTGAACCGGTTGAGCCTTTGCAAGATCGACTGCTCCGAGCCCAAAAACAACTCATGGGGGATGAGAAGAAAGATGATGGAGCAGGAGATCCTTTTAAATTGTTTCTCATGGAAGCCCTTGCGTGACAAAGGAACAAAATGATGGACAACTTTGCACATATCCTTCAACGGCTACCTACATGAGACACATCTTCATCAAGTGGCCATGGAACCCCCCTCAAGGTACAAGTAAATTTTGATATTCCATTATTTGAAGGACTGATAGATGCAAATGTTGTAGATAAATGATTGAATCTGCTCGAAGGGTATTTTTCAGTCCATAATTTTTCCAATAGGGAAAAGATCACTTTTTCACTCCTCAAGGCCATTCCCCATGTTAAGAACTAGTGGGATACTTACTCTGAGAAAAGGGCCATAGAGGAATATATAATATTTGCGGTCACCCCCACATGGGATTCCTTTAGGGATTCCATCAAAGAACAATACTATCATGTTGGAAGCTACGTGGACTAGTACACAAGATGGACCATGCTGCCTCAGGAAAGGGACCAAATAGTACCAGATTTCGCCAATATTTTCCATGCACTACGCACTAAATTGGGTATCTAAGACTCTGAATGAAATACAGTGCTTGAATACCATGGTTGTCTGCATAGATACATTCAAATAGAAATGGATTTTCTGGACATTGCATCATTAGGTGCGACTTATAGATATATTGTCAAGATCGAGAAGAAATTTAAGCAGAAGAGGCGAGAGTTTGGATCTGTAAACTCCTCACAGCTAAAGCAGGGAAAAGGAATCCCCAACCCAAAAAACAAGGGATAAAGCAAAGATGGCCACTCTTAGGACAACCAGTCCAAGCCACAACCCAAGAAGGGTAATGAGAATTCAAAGAAGGACATGGGAAAGTGCTGTGAATACCATAAAATCCCTTGGAACAACACCGAAGAATGTCGCTCCAAGCAGTCACTGGTGGTCGAGCTGAAAGCTTCCGAGTCAGAGGAATATTCTGACTCTGAATCAAATCCAGAAGGATGGAAGCGAATTATCAATACCGAACCCAATGTCACTATCGCTACCACCAAAGTCCCGTTAGCACTCTGTAAAATCCCTCTCTGAGTTGAGCAGGCTAGTGCCCAGCTCTAAAGTTGGTTGAAACAATTACCTCTGTCGTTTGTCTATCAACGAGACAAAATTTACAGAGTGCTAACAAGTCCAACCAAGCAAACCAGAAGAACCAGAGGAAGGGGAACAAATCTTTCACTTGCATATGTGGGTAAAAGTGGCTCCACTTCATTTCATTGTCGATAGCGGCAGTCAGAAGAACCTGATCTCAGCAGAGTTCTTCAAGCAACTGGACCTTCCGATGACACTACACCCGTATCCCTACACCATCAGCTGGCTTCAAGGAAGAGATCTTCGCGCTAACCAACAGTGCCATCTACCCTAGGACATCAAGCCCTTCAAAGACAAGGTATTGTGTGATATTTCTCCCTATTCTTTTAGGAAAACCATATTTGTGGAAGAGACATGTTGTGTATGAGTCTAGACCCCACAGTGTTATTATTACTTTGGGTAGAAAATTGTACAGGATACCAGAGGTAGCACCGCCTACTACTATTTATTTAATCTCTGCTAAGTAATGCAGCAAGGTCATTTCATAGGCTGGGAAGTTCGTCCTCTTTATGATCCGTGCTCACAATAAGCAGAAGGTCGTCACCACATCCATAACCTTTACACAGAGCCTCTCTTTGCAGTAGAAGCAAGTGGAATGGATTGTGGAAGAGTACAAAGACATCTTCTCCTTACCCACTGGGGTACTGACGCGCTGCCAAGTCGAACATCCAATTGATCTAACCACCGGTGCACCTCTGCCTAATGGACCAATCTATCATCACTCATTGATGGAAAATGACGAAATCAAGCGTCAGATCCAAGAGTTGCTTCAAAAGGGGCACATCAGACCCAACTCCTCCCCTTGCAGAAGCTCAATTGCACTGGTGCAGAACAAAGACAGGACCTAGTGGCTATGCATTGATTATAGAGCATTAAACAAAATCACAGTCAGGAATCAATACCCAATTCCCTGATATGTTGAACTTTTTGACCAACTCAAGGGGCAAGATTGACCTAAAGTCTAGCTACTACCAGGTTCCCATTGAAACGACTGATGTATGGAAGACAACTTTCAAATCTAAAGAGGTATCCTTGAATGGATGTTCATGCCCTTTGGCTTAACAAATGCACCAACAACTTTCATGAGGTTGATGGATGATGTATTGAGACCCTTCAACAGCTCTTTTGTGGTGGTATATTTGGATGACATCCTCATCTTCGACAAAACTTGGGAGGATCACATGCATCATATTCAACAGGTTTTGAGCACTTTGCGACAACACAAGCTATATGCCAACTTGGAAAAATGCTCCTTGGCATGAACAAGGTCCAATACTTGGGATACATTGTTGATGAGCATGGGGTACATGTGAATCCAGCGAAGATCCAAGTCATCCATGACTGACCAAACCTGACCACACTAACCGAGCTTCATAGCTTCTTGGGACTTGCCAACTTCTACCGACAATTCATGTTGGGATTCTCCCATATTGCATGGGCCCTCAGCCAAGTGACCAAGGGCGGTGGCAAGGCAAAGTTCGCATGGGGGAAGGCACAACAACGAGCATTTGATGATATGAAGCATCACTTGTGCTTAGCTCCCATGCTCTCCTTACCCGATATGCAACAACCGTTCGAGATTAAGACTGATGCATCTGACTATGTTGTATGCGCAGTTCTCACTCATCATGGTCATCCAATAGCATACCATAGTGAGACACTCTCAGATACCGTCCGAAAATACCCCACCTATGACAAGGAAATGTATTCCATTGTGCAAGAACATCGTCAATGGAAACATTACATTATGAGAAATGAGACAATCATCCACATTGATCATAAGTCTCTGCAGTTCATACAGACATAGAGGAAGTTGCAGAATGACTGCCATCAAAAGTGGTCCACATACCTGCAATAGTTCCATCTCAACATCAAGTATAAGACAGGAGCACAAATTGTGTCGTTGTCTGCCTCAGTTGACCTCCCATTGCTCCACTCACCATCGTGCTGCATTCTGGTGGGCATGAGGCATCTGAGTGGCCCCAACTTTATCAGCGAGATCTTGATTTCACCATCACCTATCAGTGCTTGGGTACATGCGCGAATGTCACCAATTTTCACATTCAGGATGGATTGTTATGCTATCTGGGTCACCTCTGTGTTCCTTCAAGTGAGCGTGCAAAGCTAATTTGGGAGGCTCACTACAGTCGGATGGCAAGACATTTTGGCGTGGAGAAAATTGTGGTCGTTCTACATAAACATTTTTATTGGCCAAAACTTCGACATGATGTCAGCAAGTATATCATATCTTGCACTGCCTGTGCCATTGCCAAGCCAACCATCAAGAAGAAAGGCTTATACACCCCTCTTCCTACTCCTCATAGGCCTTGGGAATCCATCTCAACGGATTACATGTATGGAATTCCATCCACCAAGCAAGGCAATGATTGTGTATTTGTGGTGGTTGATTGGTTTTTGAAGATGACCATTCTCACAGCCTGCAAGAGGAGCATCACGTCGACAGATACTGCTAAGCTCTTCTTTGAACGAGCATGGGTCCATTTTGGGATACCAAAGACCATCATCTCTGATTGGGACAACAAGTTCCTTAGCACATTTTGGTTGAGTCTCTGGTCATTGTTGCTTACGAATCTCACTAAATCCACTGCTATCCACCTTCAATCGATGGCGAAACATAGGTCGTCAATTAGATGATTGTGCACATCCTGCGCATGTATAACTCTAATCATATGTGTACATGGGATGAGAGTCTTCCCTATGCTCAACACAACTACAATAGGGCTCTCCATGGCTCCACCGACCATAGCCCATTTCAGGGGGGGTTGGGATTTCAACCCTTGGGTCCCATTGATGTTGCACTACCTGTTTCAACCACACAGAAAAAATATTCCCATGTTTAGTCTGAGGCCGACAAAGCCACCAGATTCATTGAGAGGATTTGACACATCCGCCAACAGGTCCATGAAATTTTGTAGAAAGCCAATGCTAAGTAAAAGAAACGCCATGATCAACACCGGGTATCACACAAGTTTCAGGTGGGAGACAAGGTCTGGTTACATTTGTAGAAAGAGTGCCTTACAGGGCCCCATTGGAAGCTCTGTCCACTTCGCTATGTGCCTTACACTATCACCAAGGTCATGGGTGAAAATTATTTTGAGCTCAACACTCCCCCCTTCCTTGGCTTGCACCCAATGTTCAATGTGGACCTCCTCCGACCATATTTTCCACCATTATTGGACATCTCGAAGATCGAAAAACAATTTACACCAACATAGCTCAACCCTGACTGCATGGAACAAGCATCCACTGATTATATAGTGGACACACAGGTCAATGACACTCGCCAATAGAGGATCCAAATTTATTGGGTCGACAAGGTAGGGAAACTCCTGCACCAAAAAAAGTGGCTCACCCGGGGCCAAATTCAACATAAATTTCCTCACCTGATGGTGGCACTCAACACAATGGAGACCATTGCTTCCTAAGGGGGGAGGACTGATCCAGGTGGATATTGGTGGCCACCCACCTATTCCAATTGGCTCCTCTTGACAATTTTTAGTTCAACATGTAATGATGACATTTCTTTGTAATTGTGGGTTCTACACTTCCGGGGCTATCCTAAAGCTCTACAAAGCATCTAGGTGGATATTGATGGCCGCCCACCTATTCCAGCTGGCTTATTTTGGAAGTTTTCATGTCAGTACATCTTTCTATACTACCAGGGCCATTTTGGGGCCCTAAACAATGTTTTTTTTGGCTTTCCATAGTCAAACTATAGAAAAAGTTAGAGTTTGATGACACAATTTGTAGTTCGCGAAAAGACCTTTCCAATGGGCTATCACATGCCTAAAATGAAGGTCATATGTAAAAGTTACGACTCTGGGAAGTTGAGGTACCAACTTACCCATCGAGGCCCACATAACTTTTAGCGTTTCATCTCCTAGGGTTAGGTTTTTGGATGTCTAGGGTTTTGGAATTCATGAGTAATGTTAAAAAGGCCTTTGGAGCCTCATTGTAATCATTTTTCTCAAATGGATGCACATAGCATCTACATCTCTATTGAGAGATAGTTACCACCATTCGAGCAAGTTATTTTCAGTTATGTAGTTTTACAGTTTCAACCTATTTTATTTATTCAATAGAAGTTATTGTTCACTGGATATATGTTGTTGTTCTCAGTGTCTCTGTGTTATTTTATTTAGTCTGTTATTCATTTTGTTCCGCTCATAAATCTGGATCAGGAGCCGAAAAAGACTGAAAACAAGAAAGAGATAGATGGAAGTGGAGATGCGTTTGCTAGTGCGAGAAAGAATGATAGCAATATACAACTAGGGTGGTGTAAAATGGGCGATGGAGAGGTTCGAGGTCCATGAAAGAACCATTGCGATATCATAAATGGCATTCACCACATATGTACCAGAATTAACAACGTCAACCATCGATGAGACATGTAACTTAATGCTACGCATGAGAGCTAGACAATGAAGGTAAGACTTGCATAAATGAGTTGTATTAGGCAGGGGGGCTAAACGACTATTAATTTTAATGAATGGTCTAATTAGGAAAAAAAATCAAAATTACCCTCAAACGAATTATGATTTTAGATCGAGGGAAGCAAGTCGTGACATTTTTGTGAAAATAAATCGGGGGTTCAATTTAAAAAAATGATTTATGATATCAAATCTAGGGGTGAAAGTAAGGCATGATCAATTTAGTGAGGTCTTTTTCAAACCTTGGACCAAATCTATAGATATATGATTCATAAGCAATGACTTACATATTTTTTCATAGATCTTTCATACTTCAGACACTGTAACACAACACAAAACGATACATTATGTTTAGGGAAATAACTTGTTACGACATATGGAAAGCGAGTCCTATCCCGATGGATATCAACCTGAAAATGAGGCTTGTTTCATGTTTATCATATAAACATGTATTAACAAGGTGATTAATCCATAGTTTATGTGTATGTAAAGGGTAAAGAAATCACTTAAAAATGGACCATTCAACGAGGTGTGTATGTAAAGGGTAAAGAGAACACTAAAAAACCTACCATTCAATGAGGTGTATGACTCAATGCTATATTACAAATTTTAGTGATGTATTAAAAATGTCAATACCAATATGGAAAGTTTTCCAATTGGTGAGGCGAACATGCTTTATATAAATCTATATTGGTGGACGATGGAATAACATAAATCTCGATTGGTGGGAAATGGAATAACGATGTGGGTGATTTTGTTTAATTTGGTTATTCCCACTATGAGAGTGATAAATCAAAAACACCTTTGATCCAAAAATCGCAGGCCCGCCATGGAAGGAGGAGGAAGTGGTAACAACAACAATAACAACAGAAAAAGATTGTATGCAATGATGCTGCTATTTTTGGGGAAAAGTAACTTCAATGTATACCCACATCTTTAGAGAATGTTGGAAACCAAAGGCATCATTTTCATGTACGTGAGCTCATTTGAAACTTGGAAATGCTCCGATCGTTAGTGAAGGGACAAGGATGGAACCATGCTGCCTTGCCCTTCTATTTGTAGGATTTATCGATTCCCGACACTAAAGCGCCTTTGTCGCTGGGATGTCAGAGCACTAACAAAATCTCCTAGGACATGATGCCCAAGATATTCAATCTCCTTGAAAAAATGCACGACCCTTTGAAGGTTCCCATGAAAAAACTCAGTGGACATGAACACTACAAATCTAGGAGCTCTCCACCTCTAGTGCGCCTCATTGGCCTTCTGGGACTAGGATGACCTATTGCTACTATCGTCAAAGGTCGCACATGTTGTCGAGACGTTGAAATTGGTGGGAATTGGACCATCACTGGTTCACATGCCTCAATGATGGGGTTCTCCTTAACACATTCATGGAGCTAGAACCCAAATTTATACTACATCTCTAGTGTGGTTGAGGCAGTAAGTCTATGGATGCAAAAGTTCCTTCTTATGAATTTGTATGATATAGTTGATGCACTAGGTTCCACTAGATTATCCACGGTCTATCATATATTTGATTTGACCTGTTGGTGTGATGTTGGGTTTGACACACAACACAATCATCGACATTTAAATTAGTCAAATCTTTATTGTTCTACCCCATGAAATATACAATAGAAACTTGAACAATCACATGTTAATTTCTTCTGAATTCAAACATGATATTTAATTTTTTTTTTGTCATTGCAACTGTGATTTCAAACATGATAATCAACAAATGCAAATCAAATTATGTAAATAGGTCATAATCAATTCATTCTAGATTTGTTCAACATGATAATCAACAAATGTAAATCAAAATATATAAATAGGCAATAATTAGTTCATGCTTGATTTGTTTGATATTATATGAAACTTTACCACTAACAATGATGAACCTCTTTCTCTTCCTCATCTCAACATTGATGATCCTCTCCCTCTTCCTCATATGTACACCAAAGACACTTCCAAGTTTAGTTTTAGATTATTTTACAACTTTTTTAGTCTAGGTTTTATGTACAGGGAAATTGATCGACGAAGGTGGTTCGTAAATCTTTTTTTTAGCAGCCAGGAGGTGCAATGAGGTGGTGAGACAATGGAAAGTATAATGCAATGGCAGTGATGTCAAGAATAAGGTACAATATGACATACCAACAACAATATTTATTAACTGGAATTTAACAGAGTAGAATGATTTATGAGGCGGTAAGACGATGGAAAGCATAAGGCACACTACGATAGACCAAAAGCCAGATTTATTGACTAACATTTGAGAAAGTAGATTTATTTATTACTTGGAAATTGATAAAACATTGATTAGAGAGACAATACTGACAATTACAAGGGGATACCAAAGCACAAGTATTAATACAGGTTGTGGTGGGTATTAATGCACACCATCACCACGACAATAAGACTTCAAAGTTGAAGGCCAATAAGATTCAAGGAATTATTTATTTATTTTAATTCTAATAAAAAATATCATCTAGATTTACCTATGTTGAACATTGGAAATTCAAAAAAAATTAAAAGCGAAAGATGGAACTAATAACTAGTCAACGACTAACTCATCTCTATTGTCCTGGTCTTTGGCAGGGACTAATAAGTCATAGTACCAAATTGATCAATATCTATACATTGTTATGCCTATGTACATAAAATGCCATGCCTGCATGTTTACTCTTGGCTCATATGATCATCATTTGGATGTTGTTGGTGGTTAGGATCAACAACTTGATGAAACTATATCTACTGCATTTCATTCGATCATGGTCTACTACACCAAGGACTGGGTCTCAATCCACTAGTGGTGAATCAATAAGATATGGAATGGGAATTTATCTTCTTCCTTTGTTGATGTTGAAGCTTCTTCTGTTTTTGTTGGTGATGCATGTGCTTCTATGCAGGGCACCCATGGGTAGGATGGCCTTCTCAACTTGATAGATATTGGATGAGGAACTGGAAGTGCCTTTATTTGATGGATTTGATGATTTATTATTAGATATGGTGTAAAATATTCGTTGATATATTGAAAGGAGTACAAACTCTCCACCATAACTAACCAAAGTTATATATCTACGACTCAAAGGCATGCTTAGTATCAGTTCTTATGTCTATTTCTTCAGAATGTATTCATTATGCAGATTAATTATATTAAGCATTGATCAATTAAGAAATTCAAATGTGAGAGTATTTATTTATGTAGGGGCCATTTATCTAGGGATTACACTTAAAAAATGCCTAAAACAGAGTTACTCAATGCAATTTTGTCGAATTCAAATCATTGCACTTGAACAAAGGTATTTTGAGGAGAATTGTTTATAATGGAAACATTCTCCTATAAGTAGGCCAAGGCATAGAGAGTTGATGGAAATATATCTGACTCATTCCTTTCTAGAGAGGCAACAATGGTCTCATTTGTGTTCAAGCAATATATAATGAATGCAACACACTGCACCACAACCTCTAGGAAAATCATAGTTGGGCTTTAGTGATTAATGTAGCCTTAATTCAACTATCGAACTTGGATATAAAAGATACCCATGCAATACTTACATGGCTCAAACTTAATTCAAAGACACCAAGATTCAACTAGAGAACAAGGGATCTAAGAGTAAGCATGGGAGAAAAAATCAAATCTAGAATGGGTGTGGAGCTAATTGCAACATTAAAATTTGGATGTACCCAATGTCCTCACTATGAAAGTCGTCAACCTCCAAGCTCCATGTCATACTACAAAGGTGGGACCATTGCAAAAGCTAATACAGACTCGTCAAATGGATAATAGATAATGACACTAAGTTAAGGGAGATTGAGAAAGGATGGATCATTGGAATCAGAGGAGGAGAGGGATTCAAAAAAATTCCAAAACATTGATGTTTTATCCTAATCATATGTAAATATATATATATATATATATATATATATATATATAGAGAGAGAGAGAGAGAGATTAATTTTTAACTTGTATCCTTTAAAGACATTCATGGTCATTTAGAGGATTGATTTTTATGTCATAAGTCATTTTTCTACCACGAAGATTATGTTTTTGATGTGACATTAAGTCAACATCCATTGTTCATATTTATGGGATGACTATTAGTGAGGATCAAGGCCTCTATTGTCCATCCCTCAAATGTCGTGGCCCTACCACACGACTTTGTTTTTGTTATTCCGATGGTTAACAAGATTTAAGTATTAGAGAAAATGATGTCAAAAGGAAGAATGAGCGAGTGGGCATTTGATTTTAATAGGACGAATCAAATGATTTTAAAAAATGTCATCTCTAACAAATATCATCATAAAAAACCCCAAGATGTGAGCCAACACTACCTCAATTAGCCCCATCGAGAATGAAGGTGCATCCTAAGTACCATGTGAACCTTGTATGCATCATCAATGTGTGAGCAATGCAGGGAATTTTCCAACTCCTAATACACAATCAAAAGATCAAATTAAAAATCCTCTTTGTTGGTTTCGATACTTATAGTGTGTTTCCGAAGTCATTGAACACAACACCAAGCATGCTCATGTCAAGAGTTCATAATTGGTTTTTAACTATCATTTATGCTTTATTTTTTTTTATCTTGACACAACCCATCCTTCATATCTAAGCATATCAATGCTTAATTTGATGGTTGAATTACATAAAGACATTAAGAGAATGGCCACAAGCCTCATCTAGCATTCTTGTTGGGGCTTAGGTTGGCCTATCTCATCCCACTAGTTGAGTTTTCAAATAATTTGATCATCTACAATGGATTTTTCGACACCTTCATCACCATCAAATTGGTGATGTCCTCTCCTCACCAAAGCACATATATGAATTGGTTGACATCTTCGAGTACTAATTTGATCCACTTCATATTCCTCTTTTATCTAGATGGATTTGAGAGTCAAACCAAGCACATATGACTGATGGGTCCTTTATCGATACCTCTGATTCTGGTCCTCTCTCATCCATTTGTTGGCATAGAGGCAGACCAGGGTTCAACGCTACAACAACGCATCAACAAAATCCTAACTACCGGCCCTTTCGAAAACACTTGCGAAGAAGATGAAGTCTCACCCGAGGTAAGGGAAGGGGTGGTTGTAAGACTCATATGTCTGCAACCTTAGCTGGGACACAGATATATGATTCTAGTATTTAAAAGAGCACTCAACAGTAAACCTTGATCAATATTTAACCAATATCTACTCTGCAGATAAAATAGAGCATTGTAGCATTCACCCAGATCTAATGTATCTAAGCACTTAGCATAAGGAATTAGATTAGATCTAACAGATTCAAGCACTAAGCAAGTTCACAGAGGTCGGATCTAGCACCCAAATTCATCATAAGCACAAAGTATAAACAGATCTATCTATCTATCTATGTCAAGCACTTAGTAGATAAAACATAAGTACACCAACACATCGCACAAAGAAGAGAAACACAACATATACGTGGTTCACCCCCACCCTAGGGCTACACCCACCAACTCTTCTTATTTATTAGCTTCTTCAATCAGATACATGCACAGAGCCACAAAATCCTTACTCCGCATAGGACAAGAGATCTGTGCACCTCGCTAGATCATCCTTCATTGCATTACAACACAAATCCCTTCACAGTCTGTTACAACCACTTGCACTCAGCTCTGCAAGTCTCTCACAGTATGCAAAAAGAATTTACAAGCTACACTTGCACTTTGCACAACATTAGATAGATGTCTCTTCCCCCCTTTTTTCCTTACATCACCTAGACATCTATTTATATATTACAAAATAGGACTAAGCATGGGTAAACCCATGGGCCAACATTCCCATACCCATTACATATTCCCAAATCCAAAAAAGGACCCAAAAAGGGGTTGAGATCCCACTATATCTGCTTCGTCTTGTGCTCCGCCTTCGATAGGCTGTCGAAGTCCAAAATGGTCAAACTTGACCAAGGATCTCTCAAAACTTGGTCGAGGGCCAACATGCCCCCAACACTCACCTGTGACTCATCCTGAGTCACTCTGATGTAGGAAGTTCTGCTTTGAAAGCCTCAAGCTTGGCTCGAGCTGCTTCGACTTGTTGCTATGCTATGACCTCTTGTTCAACAAACTCTTGGATGACTGCATCGTTCACAGGTCCTTCCAGGCGCTGTTCAACTGCATTAACAACCTGCTCTAGTTCTGCTCCTCGGCCTTCAACTTCTATGAACAATTGGTAAGCCTTATCTTGTACAGGTTGGAGTCTTTGAGTTACTTCCATAAATCTGCTCTGAATAGCGTGAATCTATTGCTGGGCGGTGCGTTTCTCTTCAGATATCTTCATTCTTTCCACAGCTAACAGGAGCTTCAACTGTGCCTGTATCGTTTCGGATTGATACTTTGCCTCTTGGAGCTGCGACTCCAGTGCTCTTAATTATGGACTCTCAGCGAGTCACTTGTATGTCAGGGCACTACGATCACTCAACTGTTTGTATTCCATAGCAAGAGCCTTTAGTCTCTCAACTGCGCTCCTGGCAGTTGTTTCTCTTTGGTCCTTCACATCCTATGGGGTCTTGAGCACTGCACATATTTCTAAGTCTGCGATGCGTTGCTGTAGCTGTTGGATCACTTCTTCAAGCTGCTCTACTTGCTATGTAACTCGATCTTATGCCTTTATTTCTACGACTGTCACAGAGAGAAGTGCTCCGTTGACTGCTTCCTTTACTTCGAGTTGCTTGGCGAGCAACTGTTCTTTTCCTTGCTGTATCTGTGATTTTTCTTCATCGAAATTCGCTTGGAGGGAAATCTTTTCCTGTTCTGCAGCTCGACACTGTTCTACAAGTACTCTTTATACTTGTGTCAAAGCCTGGGTGGGTTGTTCTGTTTCCTCTTGTGCTCGTCGAAGGCGAGATTTGACTGTATCAACTAATTGATGGAGTTGGGTTGGCTCGTCTCCTAGGTCTGGTGTTCCCAATGGAAGAGGCGCAGTGGAGACTGTGCGGCTGGATTGTAGTGCCTCTTGTACCCCTCAGATTTTGATTTCAATCCTATCATACATTGCTTCCTGCTTGGCCTCTTGTATTTTTGCTATTTCCAGTGAAGCATCGTTCAGTGCTGCTATGAGGAAGTCGAAGTTGTCAGAGGTGAGGACAGTCTGCATCTTGATCATGGAGGCTTTCGATTTATTCCGAGAAAAATGTTTCAGAGGCGAACCCTTCCTCTTCTTCAAGGGATAAACCTCATCTCCTTGCTTCTGTTCAACTTCTTTGTCATCTAACTCTTCACCGTCACCTCCTTGCTCTAGTGATATGGAATCAGTCTTCACGGATGCACTGTCTAATCCTTGAACCTCTTCGGTCTTCTTTGTCTTGCTAGGTGTTGGTGTATCCTGTGCAGTTTCTGTGCTGTCGATGTCAGATATATCTATGGGGTTGGAAGGGATAAGGAGGTTAGCGGACCATTCCTTAGTAATCTCCTCCGGGTCCTCCTCCGTCAGCTTGTAGTAGGACTGAAGCAGTTGCTTATGTTCATCGACGCGGGCTGTAATATAAATGAAATGTCGATCTACATTGAACTTCATCAAAGGCTGGAACCGGTGTAGAGTGTTCGGAGTCATGCGAGGCTCGGACTGGATGGCTCTCTTCAGTTGATCGTAGTAGGTATGAAAAACAACATTTGACTGCCACTGTTTGTTCATATTGCTGGAATACCAATGTGTACTAAACTTCATGGCCAACGACTCAAATGGCTCGATGTCGGGGAAGGTCGCACCTTCCGGCATCTCCTAGGTGATGAATGTGATAAGGATCAAAAGCCAACTAAAATGGAATTCGTAACCTTGATCTTGTGCTTCTCTATAGTCTAGTTCCAACTGATTCACCAAGTACTTCTCCCAGTTCATCTGTAGGCCTTCCGCGCACTTCCCTGCGAGGTCAAATACAAAGCCGATGACTTAGGTAGGTCGGTTCTTTATTACTAACTTCCCTACAATCAAATGACAGGCGAGGCACACTGCTCCACTCTGGATAGAAGCTACCTTGTAGCCTCACATTCCCTTCTCGACATCGCTGTAGGTGTCCTTGATCCTCTATGCTAGAGCACGATCCATGGATTTTCTTGGATAAAAATCTTGTGGATCAGGTCCCTGCATACTCAACCATGTGATCTGATTGATTAGCATCGGATCAACTATGATACAATGGTATAGCCACAATAGCCGCCATGGTAAAAAGAAAGCAACAACTTGACACAGGCATTCACCTCCTGGTGTCTTCCGAAGTGTGGGATCTTCATGACGTTCAACATGGTGGACTGCGCGAGGTTATGTGTCCATGTCTGGGGTATTATCTTTGAATTCTTCCCCTTCGTTCTGGTCAGGTACTTATGTGGGGTGAGCATGTTATAGACTTTTCAGTTGCCGAGGTTGAAGTCGTTGAAGTTCAATGCTGCAATCTTGTCTTGGTCTTCTCGAACTACGTGGATCCCCTTCGGGAGGTTCGAAGTGACCAAGGTGTACTCGAAATATTTAGGCATGCTATCTCGATTTACTGTGCCATTCAGAGGTGGTATGTAGGTGGGTAATATAGTCGGGATCAATTTGGCATTCACGAGATCATCCGTGTGCTTGGTTCGCTTTTCATCTGATGGTCAGGATGGTCCAGCTCCGCAAGCAGTCGACAAAGATGATTGCACTGTTCTTGGGGATGAAGCTTGTACACCTACAGATAATCCTCTCTCTGACATGACTCTTTTGGTCATTAGGTCGAGGAGTAATTCTCTCACATATTCTTTGACTGCGTTGAGCTCCTCGAACATACGCGCTCGTGATTAACTAGATCGGGTTCAGATTAACTTAGACACTGCAATGGAATATATGGAAACAATGCGATGATCACTATGCAAGATCAACTTAGTCTGCGGGCTCAAATTCTTGGTTAACAAAAGTGTTCTCGGTGCATGGTGCGATGGGATAAATAGGTAACTCGACAACGTGCATGAAGCTTTCCTGAACTCTGTTCTGTCCGTTATGGCACGATCCCAATGGTTTGATGGCGAGCTGTTTGGTGATAAAATCCTTTCTACCCATTCAGAGTGTTGGTCTAATGGTTATAATGTCCCCAATGGCTATATTGCTTCACCATGGCGAAGTGCCATGTGTCGATGTGCTGATATCCCGACAAAGCTCCAATTTTGCAAATTTTCCTTCTGCGAGGTTCCTTCTGGATCTTTCTGCAACTTTTCAATCTTAGCTTTCTTTTTACTTAGTTTTCTAGCCTTCTTTCTAGTGAGCTTCGTCTCAGTATTTGTTTTCCCATTCTGATTCTTATCTTATTTTGACATAGTGACTTCACGTTGTTGAGATTCTTTCCTGGGATTCAAGGGTAATACTTCTTTTTTATCTGGGATAGGTATTTCAGTCTTCTGTGGGTCCTCTAGTGTTCTTGCAACTTTGATATCTACGTCGTTGTTGTTAAATATCTGTGATATGTTCTTCCGTTATCCAATCAAGTGTGTGATCCTTTTAGTTATAAAATATTTTAATTCTCGCTTCTTCTACTCTAAGACTTCTTCTTCTTCCTTCCTTCTAGCTTGATCTCTTTCAATCCAAGGTCTTCCTAGTAACATGGTAAATGGAGCGTTGTCCTCAATAAATTTAATGATCTCAAAATCTTCTTCTATCGAAGTTCCATTGACATTCATAGGTATTCAAGTGAGCTTCCCACATAGGGTTATCAAATTTCCTCTGAATAATCCTATTCCTCCCAGTGAAGGAACCATAGCAGACTTTCCTAAAAGTTCCCAGGTTCTTTCTGTCATAACATTCACCCGTGTTTCCTCATCTAGAACATAGTCAACATCGAAGTCTCCTAATATTGCTTCAATGCATTCTTTTTCTTTGAAGATCTCTGAATATCTGACATGTCGGTGGTCATTCAAGGTTTCTCTTATATGTAACAATACTTTCTCTAATTCTTTCCGAGATTCTTCCATAATCTCAGTTTCTGGATCTGCCTTAGGGTTTTCTTGGTTCAGATTCATTTTTTCAACTTTAGCAATCATTCTAGGGCAATCCAATACTTCATGGTCCATAGATTTACAACAAAGACAACTAGGTATTCTCCCAGGGCATTCCTTAGCAAGATGTCCTGTTTTTCTGCAACTGTAACAGAGGGTTAATCCTCTCTTTCTTTTAACTGATCCCCATCCCTTTTTGTATTGTGCGCTAGGATCGTAGGATCTAACCTGCAAAAAATTCTTTCTAGGATCTTGCATCCATTTGTTAGTCCAAATATTCTTTCTATGCATAGGTATAACATATCTTTCACTATTCTTATTAGATCTACTCATGTCAAATGTTCTTTCATCTACCAGTACCCTAGTTTTCGAGCTAGGACATAATCTATCAAACATACCTAGATGCATGCTTTAGAAAAAAAAATTTCCACTTGTCTTACTTCGTCAGAGCACAACGCTTTTAGATCTAGAACTTTTCACTATTCTTACCTTTATCAGAGCACAAAGCTTGCAGATATTACCTCTTTTCTTCAGATTTGACCTCTTTTCTTGGCACAAAGATTCACATGTCAAACAAAATGTCGCGCAATAGGGAAACAGATATACACATAGAGATTTCATAGTTTTAGTTCGAATCTTTGCACAAAGCTTCTTCTTCCTTAGTTCCCAACAATCACAGTTTCAGTCCTAGCAACATAACCATTTGTTGGCACAGGGGCAGACCCAGGGTTCAACGCTACAAAAACACACCAACAAAACCCTAACTACAAGTCCTTTCGACAACACTTGTGAAGCAGATGAAGTCTCACCCGAGGTAGAGGAAGGGGTGGTTGCAGGACTCAGATGTCTGCAACCTTAGCTGGGACACATATATGTGATTCTAGTATTTAACAGAGCACTCAACAATAAACCTTTATCAATTTTTAACCAATATCTACTCCGCAGATAAAACAGAGCATCACAACATTCACCCAGATCTAATGTATCTAAGCACTTAACATAAGGAATTAGATTAGATCTCGCAGATTCAAGCACTAAGCAAGTTCATAGAGGTCAGATCTAGCACCTAAATTCATCATAAGCACAAAGTATAAAAAAATCTATCTATCTATCTATCTATTTCAAGCACTTAGCAGATAACACATAAGTACACCAACAGATCGCACAAAGTAGAGCAACACAACATATACATGGTTCACCCCCACCCCGGGGCTACATCCACCAACTCTTCTTCTTTATTAGCTTCTTCAATCAGATACATGCACAGAGCCACAAAATCCTTACTCCGCATAGGACATGAGATCCGCGCACCTCGCTAGATCCTCCTTCCTTGAGTTACATCACAAAGCCCTTCACAGTCTGTTACAACCAGTTGCACACAGCTCTGCAAGTCTCTCACATTATGCACAAAGCATTTACAAGCCACACTTGCACTTAGCACAACATCACATACATGCCTCTTCCCCCCTTTTTTCCTTAGATCGCCTAGACATCTATTTATATATTACAAAATAGGCCTAAGCATGGGTAAACCCATGGGCCAACATTCCCATACCCGTTACATATTCCCAAATCCCAAAAAGGACCCAAAAAGGACCCGAAAAGGGGTCGAGATCCTGCGATCTCTGCTTCGTCTTGTACTTCGCCTTCGACAGGCTGTCGAAGTCCAAAATGGTCAAACTTGACCAAGGATCTCTCAAAACTTGGCCGAGGGCCAACACCATTGTCATCCATTCATTGACAATTCCTTTCTCACTATAGTTAGAATATAGAAATAATCACACGTGGAGTGTTGATGATCATTTGGCCTCTTTTAGTTGAATAAAGGATGGCCATCTTTCTTCTTGTGAAGATGAAAGTGGTTGTTGATGTGAACATGGGGTTGGACCTATTGGTTTTAAGTTTCGAGTTTCATTTGTTTTTTTGGATGAGTGCTTTTGTTTTTTGGATGAGTGCTTTATATTCCAATTTTATCGAGAATTAAGAAAAAAAAATTAAATATGAATGGTTTGGTGTAAAAATGCGATGAGTTTTCTACTTTCACTTCTTTCCATTTTCATATAATAAAAAGATTTGCTTATCGGCATACCTGCCCCGGTAAAAAGAAATTTATGTAACATACATCACTAATCTAGAAAAACCTTGTTTCCTGTTTGAAATCTGGTTGAGTTTTCTACTTTCACTTCTTTCCATTTTCATATAATAAGAAGATTTGCCTATCGGCATACCTGCCACGGTAAAAATAAATTTATGTAACATACATCACTGATCTAGAAATACCTTGTTTCTTGTTTGAAATCTGGTTGTATTGCTGGTTAAGACATGGGGTTTGGCGTTTGAAATATTATTCCAACAAATATGCGGGCTCCTCTTTGTAGTGCCTTAGTCACCATTGGAACTTTCACAAGCATTATGTAGTAATATTTACAAGTTAAAAAACGTTTTCCGACAAACCCAAGGTTATACAGAGGGTTTGCAGTTAATCCAAATTGGCCAAACTTGACACTCAAGTGGAGCAAGGCCAAAATTCGTAGATGCACCAAGCTTTCTCTTGGATTTGGGGGTTCATTTTGGAAACCCACCGTCTAAAAGATTTCAAAGAAAATAGAGAAAGCGTCTGACCATTCATTGACCCGTTGGACATAAGAGACAGAGAAAAGGGAAAGGTTGTCCTATAAATAGAAATTTCCAGAATAATTGATGACGTCTACGCCACCTCCTTTGCTATGTCATTTGTTTTTCCACTTGGATTATGCATCATGCCAACTAGTTGTTTACCTTCTACACCGGTAGTATATCCGACAACAAAAGCAGGGGTTGCATAACAAGTAGCAAAAGTCGGTACACACGCTCTACCTCGTGATTACAAGGGTTTGGTACGTGTTCTTTACACGTGTAGAAGGAAGCATAAACGAACATTCAACTTGCATTTTTTTCACTGTAACCTTCCGTCACCACTGCAACAATAAGAGGTTCATTTGCACAATGAATCATATTTCAGATAAATGTTTTAAAATAATTAAAAAAAATAAAAAATCAATGCATAATGTTATACCTTCAAAATAACTCCAAATATTTTTGGTCAAACTCCAATTAATATGTGGTCAGTAACATATCGAATGCTATATACCACCGCAAGCGACATGTATAATAATGAATATAATGTTGAACACTTCAATTTCTTTAACACACAAATAGAAATAATGAATTTAAAAATCAAAGTCTGAACTATTTAATTCAATGATATATCATGTAGTATATAACTTTCTCATAAAATTATAGAACAACAAAAGTTTGGTTTATAAAATGAACTTTCACAACAATGTGGTTACAAATAACTATAATATCGATAATCTTTATTGACAAATTTATCTTGCATTTACAAATAATTGTAATATTGATAATCTTTTATAAAAAATATATAACTATTATTTATTAGTCCCTGCCATAGGCATAGAGGGACTATAGAAATCGATAAATCGTTGACCTGGCATTAGCTTGTGCGTTGACCATAAATATTTCCCTATTGTCTATTGTTGGAACAAGGGAAGTGAAAATACTGATTTTTATATAATAAAAAGTATCATGTTTGTCAAGATCTGATTGGACAACGGATTGGAGGTCTTATTGCCGCCTTCGCTATTCCCAATGTAAAATATGTTTGCATTTCCAAAGTATTTGGTAGTATATGGTCTTTTTGAATCATAAATTTTGTTATGCATTCGTGGAATGTGGATTAATGCTAGTATTAGTTTGAATGTTTCCCTTATCATTTTCTGCCTAGTGGAATACATTCTCAACGATATTGCTATGTCTGATTTTTTCTTTATTGTTGCGTGCTTCGAGAGAACAGTCCTGCCACGCTGCATCTTTTCTTAAATGCTTGCACAGGCCTACGCCCTTCGATGGTCCTTACTGTCTTAACTGTTTACCTAAGAGCTCTGCCAGTCTTAAATGTTTATTGTACAAATGCCTTGCAATACAGTTTTGTTCATGCCCAACATCCCTGCTCTTGTGCTCCATCCTGTTCATTGTTTTGTTCCATGATTCTGGTTCTTGTTTGATTCAACTTTGCAAAGTTGAGGTCCTGCACTTGCAGTTCGAGCTCTTCGTGGTTGTTCACTAGTTTGTTGTTCTTCAACTTTGCAATCTGTTGGACCTGTTGTTGCGGTTTGCATTTTCTTTGGCGCTGAGGTCTTCTCATCCTTTGTTGACAGGTAAGTTTCCATGTTCTTGTTGATTTTCAATATTCTGTTCCAGACCATTTTTTGAATGTGCTCTTAGTTTCTGTTCCTGGAAACAATGCGTCTTCATATGGCAGATGTCGCGTCCATAGTTTTTATGAAAATTGCAATGCAGAGGGCTTTACGAAAAGTAGTTGGGAGCTATCATAAGAGGGAACCATCAGGCGGGGTATAGTCGCAGTGTATGCTTCTACTCCATGGGCCAGAAAACCGCATCTACTTGTTTTCTTTCTGCTGAGTTAAGTTATAGTTTTATTTTTTTGCGGTCTTTCTTCTGTTTGGTTTAGTTTCCAGTGTTGGTCTTTTTTCTTCTCATCTGCTATGGGAACTAGGTGGGATTCAAGTTGAGAAGAAGAAGGTTTAAATATACATATGGGGATTGGTTTGCTATTTTGCTTTTCTTTTTTATTTTGCTAGTTTTTATTTTTTGCCTGTGCTTTTTTCTGTTTTGATAGAAACTGAAAGTATCTAGCAAACAACTTCAAAATGACAGTTGAAAAGATGAAAGAGGTAATAGATGTTGAGTCATATGAAAAAGATACACAGTCCATTGTACATGAAAGCATTGGCACGGTTTTGCATAGGAATGGCCTTTTTAGAGTGGATGCATTCTCATATACTGTTGGGGATTGCCTTTTCGATACATTCCAGGTTCTATTGCATTTCCGGTATTCGTCGAACGAGCTGCACAATGGATTGATAGATTATTTCTTGGCCTGTTTTAAAAATGGTGATGTTGAGGCTTTGCAGTCCCATGAATACGAACTGGAATCTGATTTTCTTTGGTAGTTGTGTGGAATACATGATGTGGCTAGGTATTTTTCAAAGATGCAGTTGTCTGCATCTCCAGTTCTGCTTGCACATCAGAGGGGACTTTGGGGAGATACATTTTGTATTCGGTGGTTGTCTAACTAGATGAATATATCAGTTGGCATATGGTCACTGACAAGAAAAACAAGATATCTACTATTCAACAAAACTGCATCTGACAATCCATATTGCATCTTGTTCCATGATGTCGATGCCCTTAGTGGCCATTATTAACCACTGTTGTACAGAAAAATGTCCATATGCAATATAGAAGGTCCTCATATCTACTTGTCTGTTATTTGCAAAGACCTTCAATCGCAATGGAAACAAATTTTGGATGGCAGAGATTGCTATGGTTTACAACTATAAACAAATGTTGTGTCTAGCTATGGAAATAGTCTGTTTAATGCAATTTGCTATTTGGTAGCAGCCGAGTTCGATGTTCAATCGCTATGTCTTTACACTGTACAGTCCTTCTACAATGCGATTATAGGTGGCAACCAACAAGCTTTTAGGTGCTTGCATCAACACCTTTGCCCATATCTTGTGGAAAATATGCCGGCAGTTGGAAGTTGGCAGGAATACCTTGTGAACATGGCGCTTCCATATGAAGAAGGGAATATGGAGGGTTGCAGATTTTGTTTGCAATGGATTTTTATGGTATTCAGGGTGAAGATCCAGGTTTGGTCGGCCTCACTACCTAGCATTGTCCATTCCTGGGTTGCCGATTCAAATTACGATCGAACAATTCACATCCTGTCGTTGAAAACATATACAACACATATCCATTATAAACCTTTGCTTGGAGATATCGGTAGTTCAGGGTTGAGTGTGCATGCCACCCAAACGACATCGAATCTGCATACGTATGGACTGCTTTTTAGTGAAAATGAGAGTCCTCCCGATTGTGATATGGGCAGACAGGGCTTGAACAAAAAAACATGCGTAGAATTCATTTCAGTTGTGATGAGGCCATAGAGGGCTTAAACAAAAAACGTAGAGTAAGTTATCACAATTTGAAAAAAATTATTCGTCAAATTCGTCCGACTTCTGATAAGCAAATAGAGGCCTTGAACAAAAAACGTAAAATAGTTTCTGAGAAACTGGGTGAGAGTGAAATTCATCCCAATTGCCACCAGGTCATCCCGCCCTTGGGCAAGAAACGTAGAGTAAGTTACCACAACTTGAAAAAGGTCATGCGCGAGAGAAAAAAATACATTGCTACACTTCCTTTTAGAGAGAAACTCACATATGAAAATGTAAAGAAAATTGTTCGTGCAGAAAAAAACATAAACATGTGTGATTGCATATCCCAGAATGGTCATGCAACTGTGGTAGTTCGTGGTGTACATGAAAAACAGGAAACAGTTTCTACCCATACTTCCCTGCGAAAGAAAAATGCAAGACAAACCTACATGAAACAAATGAAAGACACTCCTTCCATTGCATGTGCAATTTGTGAACAATTGAATTTTTCAAAAAACAGTAAGTCTTTCACGCCTGATTTGCAAGAAGAATACCTCCAGCTGACAGCCCATGATAAACCATTTTCCAGTGAGAAAGTTTGTCTTCCATGCAAACGATCGCTTGAAAATGGAAAACTGCCACAGTTTGCAACCCCTGACCGAATAAGATGTAATACGCCACTAGAAGATGTAAGTGCACCTACGGAACTTGAGGAGAGATTTGTCTCTCTGCGAATTTCATTTGTTCAAATCAGACCTTGGGGCTATAAGTGACCCCATATGGGCTTAACATGATCAATTATTAATGTGCCTGTTCAACTAGATGTTGTGCAAAAAGCGTTGCCACAATTCATTAACAATACAATTACAATCGTTGTGGATCTGAAAAGATGCTTGCAATAAAAAAATGCGTATCAGACAGGCAAAGTGCGTGTGCATGCTGTTATGAAAGCATTAAAGGAATTATGTTCCAGGGCCCTGTACAAAGCAGATAACATTTGTATAAATTCCAACTGGAACAATGTTCTCGCAGAAGAACATGGCAACTCTGCAGAGAATCTTGAAAATCCTAGTGATTCTGATACAAGTGATGAATCAGAGAATGAAACACCTGTTGAAACATTGGTCCATGGATTCACTGATTCACAGTGCATTCGTGACTTGCAAGACAAAATTGTCGAAATCGCACCTGGCGAGGGGCAACAACCACTTGGAATATTCAAGGAAAAATTCGCTGAGGAAATGAACTTTCCAACATTTTTCTACGGAGATCCATGTGGCACTGATATTACAGAATGATTCAGTTATCATAAAATAGTTCGATGGGAGCTACTACATTCAAGCGGTTACTTCTCCTGTCACATAACAAATTTGTTTTTCAAAACAATGCGCATAATAATAGAGTAAGTTTTGTCCTGCATGTGGGTCTGAATAAGAAAAGGCCAGTTACAAGGAATAAAGTTGTTGGCCAAGGATGTGACGTACAAAGTAAACCTAGATTTTTTTTTGAAATCTGATATTGGATACATAGATTTCAAGAACATCCGCACCTCTCCTGACTATTTGCAACAAAACATTTTTTTTTTGTGCAATGATCCGGAAATTGGGGCCGCCAACATTTTTCATCACATTTACAAGTGCAGAGCATTGTTGGGATCCATTGGTGGCTGTCGTTTCTGACCTGCATAGTAACATGAAACGTAAAAAAAAACCGATACAATGGAAAATAACAACATTGACTACCTCATAAGAAAAGACCCGGTGACATGTACTCGATACTATAGACATAGAATAAATGCTTTGAGACAATTGATATGCCATGATGAAACATTTTTCGGAAAAATATCAGACTACTTTTTTGTGACTGAATTCCAAAATAGGGGAAGTGAGCATGACCACACACTGTTGTGGATAGAGGGCGCACCGGTCTATGGAAATGATAACAATTCATAGATCGAACAATTTGTGGATAAATACATAACATGCAATACAAATCATTTGGAACCAGACCTTGTGAAAGTCCATAGACATTACCATACAAGAAGTTGTAGAAAACGAAAAAGCTCCATTGCAGATACAACTTTCCCATTCCGCCAATGAGAGCTACAAGAATCATAGAACCAGTTAGTTTAGAGGACAATGTTGGTTTTGAGAAATCTAAATACTTGTTTGCATTTCTAGAACAAGGAGGATTTGACGAAATGATGAGCTTTGATGCCTTCTTGACACAGGTAAATATATTAGAAGATGAGTACATCCAAGCCATACAAATAACGCTTAGGCAACCAACACTTTTCCTTAAACATAAACTCTCCCATATTTGGAACAACAGTTTCTCCAAGGACATGCCAGTTATGTGGAAAGAAAATATAGATGCATAGTATGTGCTGAATGCATATGCTGCAACATCCTACTGCACCTCGTATATGACAAAGATTGACAAATCTAGGACATCTGCATTCAGAAAAATTTGCAAAGAACATGAAATAAGTCATATTGATGCCATACAAATGATATGCACCCTTGGCAACACATTTCTTAATATTCAACAAATGTCTTCTCAACAAGCAGTTCACATTGCCCTTTCTTTGCCTCTCACTTGTAGTTCAAGAAAATGTGTCTTCATAAACACATCTCCACTTGAAAAACACACATTTATGCTTAAACCACTGGTTTTTATACAACAAGAACCTGACAATTCAGAGGACTTCATATGTCGCTCTATTATTTGTTATTACATCCAACGTCCATCTCTTATTAGGCATATCTGCTTAGCAGAATTCGAATCGCATTACAAAATAAATGGTACACCCATATCAAAAAGAAAAAAACCCTCTGTTATACAGTTTGTCAAATACAATAAACATTGTGACTATGAAAACTATTGTAGAGAAAAACTGCTACTGTACGTTCCATTCCATGAAAACGAAGAGACATTAATACATAACCTCTCTACATGGGAGGCTACGTATGTTGCCTTTGAGACTATATTGCATATCAATGACGCTAGATTTACCTACAATGTTAATCCAACATGGGGCGATCTAGAAGTTGCACTTAATTACCTAGAAAACCCTGGCAATCATGATGAGACATTCAGAAACCCCAAAATAGGCAGAACTCCTTCCAAGTCCTATGACTTACAAGCAGATTTTCCTCGTCCTCTAGTGGTTGAAAGTGAAAAACATATCAACCTTGGTTTTCAAGTTACAAAACATCCTTTCCTGATTGAAAATAATGAATACCACAGAATAAGACGTCTGTTGAATCATGAACAACAAACAATTGTAAAGGACATTGCCCTTAAAAAACGATTGAACATGAATAGTCCTCTGCACGTGTTCCTTGCAGGTGGAGCAGGAACATGCAAGACATTCACAGCTAAAGCATTGTTCCAAATGCTTATACGAATCTATGATTCAAACAATTGCTCTGATCCTATGAAACCAAAGGGCCTAATAGTTGCATACACAGGGAAAGCTGCATACAATGCTGGTGGAACAATAGTCCACTCTGCATTTTTAATGCCTTTTAACAAGTCACAGTTTCTTCCACTTAGCAAAGAAATGTTGGATACATTATCTGAGCTTTACGAGGAAATCCAACTTATCTTTATAGATGAAGCATCTTTGATTGACAGTCAGTTCTTATATTCCATTGATAGCCAGCTAAGAAGCATAAAACATGTGCAAACCAAATACTTTGGAAACATTGACATGATCTTCTGTGGCGATCTTTACCAGGAACAACCCATCCAATATTATTTGATATTTTAACAACCTATCGTTAACATGGAAACAGTGACCCATGACTTCTGGAGAGACAATATTAAATGCTTTGAGTTGCATACTACAATGCGCCAAACAGATGAAACATTCATTGCAATTCTAAATAGAATGCGCACAATCAGCCAAACATATGATGACTTGTCCTATATCAATTTGAGGTGCTTACGGCCTGCACCAACAGATCCAACGTTCCCTTACTTGTTCTACATAAATAAGGATGTTGCAAAGCATAACAGCCACATGCTGTCTCTCATGCCTGGAGGTGATATCATCATCAATTCGATTGACTTGGAAGAAGAAAACCATGGAAATGTCCCATGTCATGAGCATTCAGTCACTTTACCTTTGCACCTTGCATTGAAATTAGAAATGCTAGTTGAAATATATGCCTGTAACTATGATTCACATGATGGCTTGGTGAATGGTGCAGATGGAATACTAAAAGGCTATATGAAGACAAAAAAAGTAGATTTCCTTTGGATTAAGTTCCATGAACCACATATAGGCAAGCGACAAGCAAGCAAGCTGTCTTATCTATATAATTCAAACACTGCAAGTGATTGGACTCCTATTTTGCGAATATCAAAGCCAATATCGACATTATCAAAGACAGGACAACTAAAGATTCACAAACAGTTTCCGATTAAACATGCATGTGCACGTACAGTCCACAGATCACAAGGACTAACACTTGATAATGTTGCATTTCAGCCTGCTGGAATTCAGATACATGGACTTGTATACACAACACTGTCCCGTGTCAGAAGCATAGACTCCTTGTATTTACTAAGTCCTCTGACAAAAGATAACTTCAAAGTGAAATATAAAGTTGATATTGAGATGGAACGACTCAGGACCATTGCAAAATGGCAACTGCATTATGATTACCAATACATACAAAAAAATTCATTTGTATCAATTATCTCGCTTAACACACACAGCTTAAATGCACACATGGATGATATACTGAATGACTATGATTTAATGCAATTTGATATTCTGTGCTTGCAGGAAACACACATGGCATTATGCATGCAGAACAAACAATTCCCAAATCACAATTGCATATCAAGTTACATTACACATGGGGTGATGATACTGGTGAAAAAACATGTACCAATTTTGGACCACATACATATCAAAGAAAAGAATGTTGAACTGGTGCTTGCCAAATTTTTTTCCCATGGAACATAACTTGCAATACTAAATCTGTACGTTGCTCCCCATGCAACATTCTCCAACATAGTAAATGTTATTTCCAATGCATTGGACCATTTCCATCTGAACGGATCCATTGTACTTGTAGGAGACTTCAATATTGACATGCTACAAAAT
>ML783418.1:163276-217635 GCA_009831015.1 Picea engelmannii | reverse complement strand
TCTTTACATTTTCAACAATATGTAACACGCTTTATTTTTTTTATATAAATGTCGTAAAATTGTGTTCACTACTTTCCTTTTACTCAAACGTAAAGAGATTGTCATTTCTTGCATCTTTGCAACATGTCCTGCACAATGTTTGTCACAAAGGCCCTTAAAATTAAAATAGTTCGCAAGCCCGCTTTTCAATTTGTACACCGCGTATCTCTGCCTGTTGTTTGTAGGACATGGAATGAGGGCTCCGTCGTTGTTCTATAAAATCTCATCCCCATACTTTATGAAAGTACATGTTTCGTATCTATAAAAGTAAATGTCTACTTTTAAAAATTACGTATTTTCTATGTATAGTCTATGCTTTGCAGGAACCTATAATTTCATAAATTTCAATTTCTTGTGTCGAGGAGCCTCTGTTTTAAAGAAAACTAATTTGGGAATGCTATTTATTTCATCCTTCTGCCCAACACCCTATGTAACAGACACTGGTACTATACTTTTTTCCCTCTTTTCCACCAGTGTATGTAAAACCTATATAAATAAAACTAATTCGCGAATGCTGAATTTTTTGGACACGAGCTCCTTAAAATTCAAATACTCCGCAAGTCTGATTCTCAATTTGTATATCGCAGAACTGTTGGTGCTATTTGTAGGACACGAAAGAACAAAAGCACGTTTTTCAGGTCCCCAGCCCGAGAACCCGTGATCCAAAAATGCTTAAGTCGAGAAGCCTCTTTTTTAAAGAAAACTAATTTGGGAATCATATTTGTTTCATACTTGTCTCCACCAACCTATGTAACAAACGTCAGTACTATTTTTTTTTTTTTACTCCAGCATCATATGTAAAAAGGAAAACTAATTCGGGAATGCTAAACTTGTTCGACACAAGCGCCTTCAATTTCAAATAGTCCACAAGTCCGTTTGTCAATTTGTATATTGCGGAACTCTACGGACTATTTGTAGGCCACGAAACAACAGAAGCCCAATTTTTAGCCTGCCAGACCAAGAACCTGCCATTCAAAAATTCTAGTCCTCAAAGCAGCATGCCAATTTGTATATCGTGGAACTCTCGGTGGTATTTGTAGGCCATAGAACAACAGAAGCCCAATTTTCAGCCCACAATCCCGACAACCCGCAATGAAGCTTTCGTGCATGCTCTATATATCTACTTCATCAAATTACATATTTGATTTGTGTAGGCCATGGAACAACATAAGGCCAATTTTTAGCCCCCCTAGCCTGAGAACCCGCGATCCAAAATTTCAAATAGTTCGCAAGACTGCTTGTAAATTTGTATATCGCGGAACTCTCAGTTCTATTTGTAGGGCACGAAACAACAAAAAACCAATTTTCAGCCCGACAACCCGAGAACCCGCAATCCAAAAATTCAAATAGTCTGCAAAATCGCTTCTCAATTTGTATTTCAAGGAACTCTCGGTGCTATTTGTAGGCGACAGAACAACAGTAGCCCAATTTTCATCCCACCTCCCCGACAACCCAGAATGAAGCTCCCGTGCCTTTGTTTTAAAGAAAACTAATTCCGTATTGGTAGTCTTTTTATGCTTTTGTCCACGAACCTATGGGAGCACAATTTTCAGCCTGCCAGCCCGACAACCACAATGGTCTATATATCTAATTAATCAAATTACATATTTGGTATCTAACAACTCTTCTTTGTAACATACATACGCCCTTAAATATCAAATAGTCCACAACTCCAATTGTCAAATTGTATGTCGCAGAACTCTGGGTGCAATTTGTAGGCCACGGAACAACAAAGCCCAAATTTCAGCGTACCAGTGCATTACTACTATTTCTGTGTATTTTCTCCACGACCGTATGCAAAGCATATCTAAATATTAGTACTTTGGAAATGCTAAATTTTTTGGACACCATGCCCTTAAGATTCTAATAGTCCGCAACTCCGATTGTCAATTTGTAAATCACAGAACTATCCCTACTTTTTGTAGGGCACTGAAGAACAAAAACATTCCGAGAAGCCGCCATCAAAAAGCTCGCTAACTATTGAATCAAGACTCCACCTTGTAAAATTACATATTTTGTATGTATAAATTATGCTATTCAGGAACATTTCATTTCATAGATTTTGATTTCTATTGTGTGAAGGAATGCTAATTTTTTGTTGTTGTTTTTTGTCAAGAAACCTATGTAACCCATATTACCACCATTTTCCCCGGTTTTTTACCCACGTACCCATGTACTTTAGCTTCCTGCCCACGTGTTTGTACTCCACATTTATTCCCTTTCCCGCGGATGGGGTGCTAATAGAGCACACACGTCGAGCAGAGCAGCCAGGAGCGATACTCCATGGCGCCGATGATGTGACGATCACGTGCCACTCACTCCCAACTGCCTAATCACTTTAAGTTCAGCTCGCTCGAGGCATGGTGCCATTACTCTCAGTGCACCCTTCTCTGCCTTTGCATCCTTTTGACAGACCAACACCCTCACCGCGCCTTTACTTTGCTCGTGCGACCATTTATGGAACCTCACCAGCTGCCCGACCTATTTCAATTGCTCCAGCGGGTCCAGATGGCTCATTATTTCTTACTTTTTCTTCTCAGAGCTCGGATTCCTGCCCAACCTTTCCCTGCTCTGCTCTGTTCCTGTCGCGTTTTCTCTCTCCCACTGTCCCAAAGATGCCTCGGCTACGAAGGAAGTCCAAAGGCCGACCAACCTACCAGCCAAACCGACCCTGCCTGGTCCTGCATCCCTCGCCTTCTCCCTCCCTGCTATCCTCCTCCTCTTCGACCACCTCGTTCTCCTCCCTGACGCAGTCGACTCAAATTCCCGCATCTCTCCCGCCCCTTCCTGTGCCCCTTGCCAATAGAATGGAGGAGATGGACTGCTTAGGGGCCTCACTGAACAACAACCCAGGACCTTTAGCCAATTCGACATCTGTTTCACACCCAGGCCCTCTGGGCCCTCCCAACTCTTCGGCCACCCAGTTGCTTCAGGACCAACTTCACGATAACCAATTTCAGATGGATGGTCTGAAAGCCAGTCAAAATTCGCGATGACAACTCCAATCTTGAGCGGGTTCCAATGTTGACCCAAAATGCGAGTGGAAAACATGTCTTGCACTGGTGCAGAGCCTGGTATTCAACTTGTGTCGGGACATGGACGAACTCCGGTTCAGCCTACAGACCCTAGACAACAAAGCCTCTTGACTCCTGCAGTTGCTCTCCGCATTACAAGGTGCTCATCTCCTCGCACCAGAAGCAGCCCAAGCAACAACAACCTCGGCACCAGTGTTTCCATTGAAAAATTTGGTCCACGCAGACGCAGACTGCGAGGACCAGAGGCTTCCATCATGCCCGAAGGACATCTAGAAGGAATAGCACCTGTCATCAGAGACAGAGAATGCTATGCAAGTGGACTGCACACCAGTCCAGGAGGAGCCACCTCCTCCCGGGGACATGACATTTTGCACCTTTTGCATGGCCGCATTGCCGCACTACAACCCATATCGGTGATCTCTGTTGTTTTGTCATGTGCATGCCGACCTTTCATGCATTTGTCCATGGTTATTATAATTAGTCTATCTACACTTTCCACAGTTCTAACGCCCACCCTTACGAGCCATAATTTTGAACTCTTTTTTCATCAGTGACAATCTACACTTAAGTTATGAAGATATTTGGTTGGCTGAGCTGGCTTTCCCTCAAGGCAGCTCAGTATTTACAACTTCAAACCATGGAAATTCTCTGTACTCCTTCATTTTGACAGACTTTTATACAATCTTACTTATAAAAAAAATATATATTGAATAAAATTTAAAAAATTGCTTATACTATTCATTAACTAACACATGTTATAGCATTATATAAATTACTTTAAATCTCCATACAACGTTATAATATTATATAAATTGCTCTGTGTCATGTATATCACAGAATTGTTCGCTGCAAAATGTATATGACGGAAGTCTTTGGTGCAAAATGTATATCACGTAACACATTAGACACGAAAAGTGTGAACCCGGGACTCCGCCAACCCACAACTCCGTAATTGTTCAGTACAGAATGTATGAAGTTTTATAGAATTATACAAATTACTATAAACCTTCGTACAATGTTATAATCTTCTATAAATTACTGTCTCATGTATATGATGAAATTGTTGGGTGCAAAATTCCTATTGTATGCTAATTTTCTGGTCTTCAACGACGTTGATGTAATTTCCAGAGATATGTAACAGACTTTATTTATTTTATAATAAGCTTGTATAGTTCGCAAGCCCGCTTGTCAATATGTATAGGGCACGAAACAACAGAGGCCGATTTTTGAAATCGACAGCCCGAGAACCCACGATCCAAAAACTGGCTAAGTATGGAATGACCGCTCTATCCATGCTTTGTAAAACATCTGCAAATAAAACCAATTCGGCAATGCTATATCTTTTTTGGCCAATAAAAGCCTTAGTTTTAAAGCAAAATAGTTCAACAATGCTAATTTTTTGGTGTTTTTCTCCACGAACCTATGTAACAGTCCTTATTACTATTCTATTGTATAGCTGACATTATTAATTTCTGATAAATTTCTATAATCCGCCACTCCGCCTGTTATTTTGTATATTGCAAAACTGTCGGTGCTATTTGTAGGCCACAAAACATAAGAGGCCCAACTTTGAACCCGCCACCCTGAGAACCCGCGATCCAAAAAATGGCTAAGTATGGAATGACCGCTCCGCCCATGCTCTGTAAAATGTGTGCAAAGAAAACCAATTCGGCAATGCAATATCTTTTTTGTCCAACAAAAGCCTTAGTTTTAAAGAAAAATAGTTCAACAATGCTAATGTTTTGGTGTTTTTCTCCACGAACCTATGTAACAAACCTTATTACTATTATATTGTATAACTGACATTATTAATTTCTGATAAATTTCTATAGTCCGCCACTTCGCCTGCCATTTTGTATATCGCGGAACTGTCGGTGCTATTTGTAGGCCACAGAACATAAGAGGCCTAACTTTGAACCCACCACCCCGAGAACCCGCGATCCAAAAACTGGCTAAGTATGCAATGACGGCTCCGTGCATGCTCTATAAAATCTCATCTCCATGCTTTATAAAAGTACAAATTTCGTATGCATAAAACTAAATATATACTTTATACAAGTACATATTTTGTATGTATAAAAGTACATATTTCATATGTATAAAACTATATATTTACTTTACTATGTTCTGCATGCAAACCGCATCTACTTCAACTTTTTATCCACTTGTCTCTACTACCTCACATTTACTCCCATCCCAACCTGGCAGGAACTCCGCTGCCATGCAACACTTGTTCAATTCCAAAATGATACTTTTAATTACAATTTCAAAACACAAATTTGATTTATAAAATGAACTTTCACAACAACACGGTTACAAATAACTATAATATCGTTAATCTTTATTGAGAAATTTATCTTGCATTTACAAATAATTATAATATTGATAATCTTTTATAAAAAATATATAACTATTATTTATTCAATTCCAAAATGATACTTTTAATTACGATTTCAAATAGAGATATATTTAAAATTGCAATATACAAATTGATAAATAATTATAACATTACATATCAGCAAATTCTTTATTTAAAAAAATATTTATATTAAAATAAACTATTAAAATCATTATATTTAATTTAATATAAATATATAACCAATAATCAATATATACTTCATGGGAGCTTTGCTATGATATGAAAGCTAAGGTTGCGACCGTAGGGAACTATGATGTCTATCACTATGTTCATAGTTATATTGTATCTTGAAGCATAGGAGTTCAACTTTATGTATGTTTGTTATTATAAAATTGTAATTTTTATAAAATTTTAAAAGAACAATTATATTTTCAATAATTTGTGAGTATTTTAATTTTTAAATTTTCAAATTCTAAGTGTTTGATGGTATTTGTATTTTCAATATTAAATAAGGATAATTTGTGAGTATTTTAATTTTTTAATTTTCAAATTCTAAGTGTTTGATGGTATTTGTATTTTCAATATTAAATAAGGATGGATGAACAATTATATTTTCAATAATTTGTGATAATTTGTGAGTATTTTAATTTCTAAATTTTCAAATTCTAAGTGTTTAATGGTAATTGTATTTTTAATATTTAATAAGGATGGATGCATATCGCTATCAAGATTCAAGGTTTAATAGTCACAATAACATGTAGTATATTAAGACTAAAATAATCTTAATTCTCAATACTTCTCATATACTTGTTGGTAATGTTTTCTTATATATTTGTTGGTAATGTGTGCCCTTCCACAACATTAAATCTATCACATATCTCACACCCATATAATTATACCACAATATTGATGTATTGACCATTTTTAGTGTCATTTAATGAAAGCTTCCTAGAGAAGTTTGGACATATTGCCTTCTTGAACACCCCCAAATTCATATCTTATGTGCACTATTGATCCTCGTCAATCCAATGGTTGGCATCTCATATACTATCCATACTTGATACATGTTTGGCTCCAAGCTTTATCATAATGCAATTTTCTTTGTTCTCTATTCCTATGCTCTTGGCTATGCAAAACCTCAAAACAATTAGTCATGGTCAGTGGATGTAAATTTTAAAGGAGTTGCCAACTTATTAGCAATATTCACTATTAATGTATGGCTCAATGACAATTTTGAAGAGAAAACAATAGACATTGAGTGAATTGGTGACAATGAAGTGGTCTCTTTCTTCACATTCACAAATTCCCTCTCTGTAAAGGCGTCTAACATGTTGATTCATATATTTTGTTACATTGTTGTATATGTTATCAATAATGATGTGGTTATAATATTGGTATTTTGTATTCGATTATTATTTGAACACATTACTTAGGATCTTGACAATTTAATATGTAGTTCATAACACTCATGTTATTGCAAAATGTTCTACTTAATGGGAACACAATGTAAAATTAATACTTGAATGCAACACTATCAAGGATCAATAGTTTCTTTTAGGTCTATGTGTTGTATGGATCCGAGAAATCTCCAAATCATAGACATCATAGCCTAAATAATTAGCCAACTCCAAATCATAGACATCTTAGCCTAAATAATTAGCCAACTCCAAATCATAGACATCTTAGCCTAAATAATTAACCATGGATGTAATCATGCTAGATTTGCATGTTCAAAAAGACCCATAAAGGACATAGACTCTCTTTCCGACTCTTACAATGTTTTGGTAGAATCATTGCCCTTTGTCAAAGCTCTACTACAATTTCTTTTTTCCTAATGGGATCTATAATTAATGTACTAATGTGCTTGGGAGTTTAAAGGGAACCGACTCTTTATGGTTGAGTATGCTTTTTAATATGATTGAGATATGACTTGAAGAGAGTGCTCATCGATCATGTGGATACACATAACAAATCCTCTCGTATATGGGTATCCAATTTTTTGAATGTGTCTCAAGATTTATATTGTGGTTTTTAACATTTTGAAATGCTTATGAAGAAAATAATTGTGACTGCATTTTTATGGAAACTTATATATTTTAAATGCACATAGAAGCAATGGGTTGGATTCTCAATATTTGAAACCTTAATAAAATTTAGTAATAAAGTGAACAACTTATTATTTCACCTAAATGCTAACAACTCTATCAATATACCCTGTGAGCCCTATATTTAAAATTACAAAATATGTTTATTAGTAATCTTAATTCAAATTACACTCTATTTATTTATTTTATAGTAAATTGATTTTTTGAATTGTAAAAAATTAAAAGAACAATATTTTATTTAGCATATTTTTGAAGTGTGTACTTTTATTTGATGTAAAACTATTTTTACAACATTTAAATTTTTTTTTTTTTTTATTATTTAACATATTTTAATGAAGTGTATTTTATTGAGTTGCACTACAACTCTACAATTTTTCATCATGAAAAGGTTCCATAAATATATAACCTTTAAATTGAAATCATAACTATTTTTTCCTTCAAATTCAATTACTACTCAAGACTATCATGGAAAGGTTCCATAAATATATAACCTTTAAATTGAAATCATAACTATTTTTTCCCATCAAATTCAATTATTACTCAAAACTATACGACATCTTTCTATAAAAATCATTTAAAAAAATAATAATTCAAATTCAATTACTACTCAAGACTATAAGACATCTTGCTATAAAAATCATTTAAAAAAATAATAATTAACAAACATACCCTTTTTAATGAGGAAGGTGGATTTCTTTTTATCCATTATGAAATAAAAATGTTAAAATATTTTGAAATTTAGAAACAATAAGTTAAGAAAATAAGATTATTAAATATTTTAAAACATTGAAATATGTTAATAGTGGTTGTCATTAGTGAAAATGTCTAACTAATATACTCTTCATCTAGGTTCAAGTCTATCTCATTAATGTATTATTTGATTTTGTGCATGGGTCACGTATAAACCTTAAATGATTTTGGTGGAATAGATTTCCTCACTGTGTGAAGGTTGTGTAAAGCATCTGGAACACAAGTAGTAGACATATTGGTTTTTTTGGATGAAAATTTTTGTCCGAGTCAAAACTCATTCTTAGTTTATATGTCAAGTATGGGTATTGAATTTCTAGAGTTCAACATTTTTGGTGTTGAGAATGACGATATTAACACTAGAATACATCTCCTTCCCCTTGTTTGATTGGCATTTTTTGATATGCATGTCAGAGCGCATATTGAGTTGACCATTTTTATATGTATGTTAGATTGCATATTGATTGAGAGTATTTTCATGGTTGAGAATATGTGTGGTTGAGGGTTGTTCAGGTTGAAATTAGAATTGTTGGTTGTGTGATTGAGAATCTATGTGGTTGAGGGTCATTTAGAATGAAACTTAGAATTGTTGGTTGTGGGTCCTTTAGAGAAAAACTTTGGTTTGTGGGTCATCTATTAATCTTGTATTTGTTAGGGTTTAAATCTATTTATAAAGTCAAGGTGATTAGTGCTTTAAGCACGAGGATACACAGGAGAGTGATATTTGTATATTGGATAGCCCATCTTGAACTCCTTTAATGGATCATATAGTGTATTGTCTATATTTCTTTCAAGGAGGAATAAGAACACGTTGATAGGGAAAAATGTCCACTCCCAACAACAAGGTTTCACATCGGGGAGAAGTCCTAATTAGACTTCTCATAATTTGGAATTGGGAATCCATATCATCACTACTTTTATGGATTTTCTAGTTGTGACGCGATACATTGTTTAGGTTTTTTATAATGTAAATAATGAATTGAATCTAACATACCATGTAAAATGCAAACAATGAATCTTAAACTAATCCTAGAAGCATAGTAACAAGAATAATGCAACCTAAAATATGTGGAAAATAGAGAAATCAGGAAGAAAAATCTACCAACCATAATCAATACAAAACCGCAAGCATATACTCTAATGGAGATAAAAGGAGACTTATTATTTCTAGCGAATCACACCATATTATCCTCTTCCACTTGCAAGAAGGTAGCTTCAATTACTAAGAAGAGGAATATGTTTCCTATCCAACATGTTAGAGATAAAACAACCAAGAAATAAATATAACTTACCATTTTGGGGGGTTTATACTTGATAGTTAGCATACAATAATCAGTAAAAAACAACCCAACATAAAAGAGAATAATCTCATCACACAAGGTTGTAACCCACAAACATCAAGAAAACAGAGAGCAAAAAAATCTAACCCAAAACTAGATCTCAGAGTCATAAATATGGCTAGTTGTAGCCTCTTTATTTACATAGAAGAATAATCTTAGCTTTTGTAAAAAAAAAGAAAGCTCTTTCTTTGTAGACAAAAATTGCATTTATAGAGCCTTTTCCAATAACAACATTTTTTTTCCCCTTACCATGTGACAATTTTCATTTTCACTTTAAAAATATTGCCCCTTTTCCCTCTCCAAATTTTTTTGATTTCCTTTACAATTCATCATTTTATTGAAAGGATTATATTCAAATTAAAATCCTCATAAAGTTTTATTTTCATGATTTGTCATTTTCCTCTTAAACTTTCAAAAAAGTTTTAACGAAAATATATTTATTATTACAATTATTTACTCACAAAGTTGAGATTTTATAGCAAAAGCAAATTATCCTCTTTTTAATTAATGATGGGTCCACACACTTTGCTTCATATTTGTTGCTACATACATACATGCAAACTCTTTGTTTTGATCTTCACCCTTCAAACTATGCAACTCTAGTTCTCTTCCTTCTATTGTTTTGGTTGTTTCCAGCTTGATGTTGTCAAGTTTTAGGTTTTTTTGTTATAGCTACCACTACTTTCATAAGTCATGCTTAAGTTTTAGGTTTTTTTGTTTGTTTGTTTATTTTTGTTTTTTCACTGAAAATTCCACATTATAATGATAAAACTATAATCTGTTTACAATATCAAAACACCACTAACATAGACATCCCTTTTATGGGCATGCCCAAAACATAGGTGACAGTCATATAGTCGAGACACAATCCACAAACTTGCCAAGTACCATAATCTTCAGCAATACAACAAAAAAACTAAGATCAAGGCTATGTTCCTCTATCCAAGAGGATAACGAGAAACCAGAATCTGCCCCCCAAAAAAGTACGAGGGATAAGAAAGTCTCTGAGATAATCAATACATATTTATAAAAAGTGTAGGGCCCTCATGGCCTCCAACCCATTGACTATAGGCAATTCTCCCTCGGCTATTGTAAAGAGCCTTCTTGGAAAGGCAGTCAGCGTCTTTGTTTTCTTCTCTATAAATGTGCACAAAGGAGATAGACCTGAAATGAGGGATGAGTTCATAAATTCTATCCTTCCAACCATCCAGATTTTCCACCTTTAGCACTCCTTTTCGGTGAAGCCAATCGATGACGATCTTGGAATCCCCCAAAACACGTAAATCATAAACTGTAAGTCTAGCGACAAGAGTCATAGTAGCCCAAGTTCCCATGAGCTCTACTTTGGAATTTGTTCCTTTTCCATAGTTTAAGGTCCATCTATACTCTTTATGGTCTTCAAACTTTATGAAGCCACCAACACCACTAAGAAAAACATTCTGTTGTGCAACCCCATCAAACCAGGCAAGAGTTTTATCTACAGGTAGAGTTGTAGGAGTAAACCTAGGAAGACGAACTATAAGATTTTTCCCCATTTTGCCCAAAGCTCCTTGGGCAAGATAAACAATTCTCTGCAAAGAGGGAGGCCTTTCCTCAAAGATGGACTTATTTCTGTCTAACCAAATGTTCCAACACATATAAGCAGGAAGAGCTTGTAAATTAAAATTCTGAGTTGCCTAGTTTTGGAAACATTCATTCACCGATATGTCGTTCCAACCATGAAAGAGATTTAGAGCCTTTTTCACTTCCTCCCAAACTGATATAGTAAAGGAGAAATTTACAAATATGTGTTTAGTTGTTTCTCTTTTATTTTTTCACAGATAGCATAAACCTGGCCCCTTCCATCCTCTTTTCTACAAATTTTTCCAGGTTAAGATCTTGTTTTCAACTAAGAGCCAAACAAAAAGATTTATCTTCAAAGGACATTCCCACTTCCATATTTTTCTCTTCCAACCCCCTAGTTTGTATCTCCATAGTTTATTAGGTTTTTTTGTTGTATCTACCACTACTTTCATAAGCAATGCCTAATATTTCTAGTCACTCAAGTTTTAATTTTATGTTGTAGATATCATAAGTAATGTCTTGTAATTCTAGTTATTAGTTTCCTTCTAAAGCCCCTTTAGTTACAAATTCTTTATTTTGTGGCTATAGATTTCAATCATATAATCTTTAATAACAAATTAAGCATATTTGAGAATCAAATTATAAACCCACAAACTAAACAAATTCAAAGCCAATCTGTTAACACATATCCTCGTTCTTCTGCCTCAGTTCCTGCATGTTGATGCCTGCGTATTCTCAGTCGTCGTTTTGTCAGCATAGCCTCTCGCCTGGTCTCGTCTAGTCAACTTTCATGTCGTTTGCGCCAGAACCTCGTCAACATCCAACGCAGATCCAGATGGCCAAGATCAGGGTAAGGTCGTCACGTTTCTAGGTGCCGAGTTGACTCAGGCCTATTTGGACCCTGAGAAAGACAGTTAATGAAGTTGGGGAGCGGTGGTTGAATATCCTTTCCCCCATAAATGGAAAGCTCAAAAGGACTGTCATCAAGTCATCTCGTCTGCAAGTCCCTCCAAAAACCCGAAAATCAACAAGAGTCGTCCGATTCAGAGGGACGCGTGGCATCAGATTCAAGGATTTGCGGTTTCACAAATCAGAGGTTTTATCATGGAGTCATTTGGATATTTTGGCATGGTGGATGGTTGAGCTAGGCTCCCATATTGTAAACTTTTGAGGAAGAACTTTGGTTCTCTGGTTATGTATTTTGATCTGAGACTTCTTGTTTAATCAAAGAACTTCTTTTTCATCCTATTTGCCTTTGAAACTGAAGTGTCCATGATTTAAGGATTCACATGGATTGTTTTGACTGTATTGTAATGTATATTTGATTGTAGTGATGTTATTTACGTTCTTCAGTTTCCTGAAGTGTTGAATCCAAGAGAATCTTGTATTTGAAGCTTTTCCTCCTTAGGTTGCTGGAAGCCCTAATGTCTATGACAGACCTCTACATTCTCCTCACCAAAGTCTTCCCTCTACTCAACCTTACTCCAACTTACTGACTGGAGTTAATTAAGACCTCACTTGCATGTGCATACCAGTCCAATTTTTTGAGTTAAAGCGATATCATCTTGAGTCTGCACCCATTTGACCTCTTTAAAATTATTTGTGACATACAAACTGAAGGGTACTGGGCTTACTCTCTCTGCAATTAGAGAGTGACTTCTAGTGCTAACATTTTTGGCGCCGTTGTCGGGGACGAAAGTGAATATATCTTCCCTAGGAGAACGACAAAGATATTATGATTCTGAAGGTGCATTAGATAGAAGAACCATTGAAGATTGCAGCTTGCACCTGGCGACTTCACTATCAAAGAATCCACTGGGGAGGATCCTGTTGACAAAAAAATGACCATACCGAAGGGAAAGATCAGGTATCAGCCTATGAGTTTTCTTCATGAAGTCTTGTTCTTCTTTATCAACTCATTTCTCTCTTTCCCTTCGCATATAAAGAGGATTATCCTCTTCTTTGTATATTCAGATGACAATAAGCCTTCCTTCATTCATCCATCCTTGGAAGAAGAAGACATGCCCTCTTCTTGTGTTGTAGATGTTGATCCTGTGTCTTTACCTCAGCCTATTCATAAAAGTGAGATCTATATTGCATCTCCTCTCGAAATTGATCACACTTGTAGCCTTGAGGAGGTTGAAAATGATTCACAGCCTTCTCAGATCTCATTACCTCCTGTTGTTTCTATTGAACCTCCCCATCCTCTTTTTGAATCCCATATTCAGCCCACAAGTTTTCAAGCTAAGATTAGAGATAGGATGTTTAAGCCTCTAAGGTTGCCAAATCACCTGCATCTCTACCCTCCTTATTCCTTTGAGTATCTTCCTCAATTTTCTGGGGAGGATCATGTTATAACTGAGAGGCACTTAGGGGCCTTTGAGAACTTTATGGATCAGTTTGAGATCGTTCATGATGATGTTACCATGAGGTTGTTCTCACATTCCCTGTCTCGAGATGTTGTTGTGTGGTTTAGATGTCTGGAGGTCAGTTCTATTGGTTCCTGGACCGAGCTATGCCATGCTTTTTTAAAGTGGTGGGGTGAGAACAAGTCCCTTGATCAGTACTGGGATGATTTTAATGCCTTGAGGAGAGGGGAAGAGGAAGTCTTGGTTGTCTTCAACATGAGGTTTTACAGTGTTTATCATAGTATGCCTGTAGAGATCAGACCCATAGAGACTGTTGCCATGGTGTACTATGTCATGGCTCAGCATCCAGAGCTTGTTCTTCTCCTAAGAGAAAGGAAATCTTCATCGTTAAGACATCTGTTTGAAGATGTTGTAGAGGTCGAAGAGAACATCAAGGCTAGCAAGTGGGTTCATAGGCAGGCATATCTCAAAAATTTGCATGTACATGAGCAAGAAGATTGTCAATATGTTTCAGATTCTGAGCAAGAAGATAGTGAATATGAATCAGATCGAGAACAACAAGAAGGAAGTAGGTATGATTCACAGTTGGAATCAGGTTCTTCAACATTTGCAGATTTTTCTATGGGCAGGAATGCATATCAATCTTATGATCAGTTTCCAGAACATTTTGAGCATGTAGTAGTGGTTGATTGCATAGATAACTATATGTTCTTGGCTGATCATAGTTATGATGTTCTAAATCCTGCTGCACCTTTATCTTGTGACCATTCTTATGAAGAAGAGACGACAATTTTTGATGATCAAGAGTTGGTTTCAAAAGAACAAGGAGGGCATTTATTTGCAAGCAGAGAGAATTTTGTAGAGGAGCAGCCTGGTCTTCTAAAGCAACCAACATTCTGTCACATTGTTCATGCTCCTGTGGCCATATACATGGAGTCATACATTTCAGATTTTCTAAAATTTTCAAATTGCATTACTTCACCAATACTCACATGCGAGTATGGTGTTATGAAAGGTTTCCAAGACCACACTATAGAGCCTTTTCCTTTATTAATTAAGGAAAAGCATCGGGTGGAAATCAACTATCCTAGACTCGCAGAAAACACAGAGCAACATGTAAAGGAGGAGCTTAGTGGATAGTTTATCTCCTGTCCATAACCTGTAATTGAGCAGGTATCACCTGGTATCAGCCAGCCTGCATCAGTTCTCCACCCACCTGTGCACTCTGAGAACATCACACGATAGGTGAGCTGCAATAAAGGACATGAGTTAATTTCTTACCAGTTGAGCTCCCCTGATTATAAATGTTGTGACCTTGTGGGATTATATATGGAGCTGTGTTTTCCAAAAGCATTGGAGCCTGCATATTTATTCACCTTATCATCATTTGGGGGTATAGTCAGTGTTCCAAGCCATGTCCTCGTTTTGCTGTCATACTTCCTTAGTCTTTTGTGGATTATCTGCAGTAAAGAAAATGATCATATTACCAAACAGTTTGGGTGGCTATGGTGGAAGTTTGCTTTCACCTAACGCTTTGTAAAAATCAATTAGCTTAGGCTTTTGAACATAAATAAGCTCTATTAGGAGTAGGTGTGTTGGCTTTATGTTTATAAGCAAAATAGTGTGCGGGTCGACCTGGATTCCTCAGAAGGATGTTTTTGAGCATGACTCCATAGCCCAATACTAAGGCACTGAAACCGCAAAAAGAGTTCTTAGAGCCTCGCAGGGAGGACTCTATCCCCCATGGAGCCTAATGTTAACACATATCCTTGTTCTTCCGCCTCAACTCCTTCATGTTGACGCCTGCGTATTCTCAGTCGTCGTTTTGTCACCACAACCTCCTACCTGGTCGTCATCCAATCAACTTTCATGCCGTTTGCGCTAGATCCTCGTTAGCATCCAACACAGATCCAGATGGCCAAGAGCAGGGTAAGGCCGTCACATTTCCAGGTGCTGAGTTGACTCAGGCCTATCCGGACCCTAAGAAAGACAATTAATGAAGTTGGGGAGCGGTGGTTGAACATTGTTTCCCCCATAAATGGAAAGCTCAAAAGGACTATCAGCAAGTCGGCTCGTCTGTAGGTCCCTCCCGAAACCCGAAAATCAACAGGAGCCGTATGATTTAGAGGGACGCGTGGCACTAGATCCAAGGATTCGCGGTTTCGCAAATCGGAGGTTTTAGCATGGAGTCATTTGGATATTTTGGCATGGTGGATGGTTGAGCTAGGCTCCCGTATTGTAAACTTTTGAGGAAGAACTTTGGTTCTCTGGTTATGTATTTTGATCTGAGACTTCTTGTTTAATGAAAATCAGCTTCTTTTTCATCCTATTTGCCTCTGATACTGAAGTGTCCATGATTGAAGGATTCACATGGATTGTTTTGACTGTATTGTAATGTATATTTGATTGCAGTGTTGCTATTTACGTTCTTCAGTTTCCTGAAGTGTTGAATCCAAGAGGATCTTGTATTTGAAGCTTTTCCTCCTTAGGGTGCTGGAAGGTCTGATGTCTACGACAGACTTCTACATTCTCCACACCAAATTCTTCCCTCTACTCACCCTTACTCCAACTTACTGACTGAAGTTAATTAAGACCTCACCTGCATGTGCATACTAGTCCAGTTTTCTGAGTTAAATCGATATCATCTTAAGTCTACACCCATTTGACCTCTTTAAAATTATTTGTGACATACAAACTGATGGGTATTGGACTTACTCTCTCTGCAATCGAAGAATGACTTCTAGTGCTAACACAATCTAAATTTCATATCAAGTTGCTAATCAAAGCTAAACCAAACTTAACAAAAAAGTCCAAACTATTGACATAATTCACAATACAATATAAAATGAATAATAACTTACCACAAGAATAATTTCGAAAATGAACCTTAAACACCTCCATGAAAAATACACCTCCATGAAAAATCGTTCAAATATCTTATTTGCTAGATAATAAAGTATTGACCTAATTCACAATACAATATAAAATGAATAAAAACTTACCACAAGAACAATTTTGAAGATGGACCTTAAACATATGGCGCTTCCATGAAAAATCGTTCAAATAGCTTATTTGAGAGATAATAAATATCATTTAGAAAAAACTTTGGAAAAGTTAAGATGTAAAAATCAATATTTATCATTAATGAAAATTCTAAATTTATTATTTGTAATTTTTTAAACTTGTTACTTAGTTTCTCAAAGATTTTTTTTGGGGTAGTAGTCTAAATGTTCTATTTTTTGGTTGTTTTTCGATAACTTTTTTCATTTGATTTTTCCGAAAATCACTTGATGAATGGTTGGATATGCTGAATCTAAGTTATTAAGTTTATATAATTTAAGTGTTTCAGGGATTTTTCGCTGAAAATAAAGGTTTTATCCAAATTTACAATCTCCTCATTCCGACCAAAAAAAACTCAAAAAGTAAAACATTTAACCAAAATCTTTATTAAAAAAAACAAAAAAAATTAAAATGATAATATCGAAATCCAACAGGAACAAAATTACGAAAATTACGAAGATGAAAGTCAAAAGTAATCCAACAGGACCAAAATTCCGAAGATGAAAGTCAAAAGTAAATTTTAATAATTTTAAGTCAAAGCCCAAGATTTATCATGGTAAAAATTCAAAAGCTACCTTCGTGAGAAAACAAGTCAATTAGAAATTATAAAACAAATGCTGCGCTAATAAAATCATTCTAATGGTTAAAAAAAAGGTGCATCGAGCTCTTTAAAAAAGGGTATTCAAATGCATTTTAAAATCCTCTATAAGAATTCCGAGGCATTTAAGAAAAAGCTTTTGAATGAAGTTTTAAATCATCATCTCGAATACTTTCTAGGTTTTTTCATTTATGAAGTTTAACTTTTTTCAAGGTAAAAAGGAATGTGAAAGATTAATTTTATGGTATGAAAAAAACAAAAAAAAAACAATTTTTTTTGGTAAAAAGATAAAAACTATTTATTTAAAGTTTTAAAGTTGAAAGGAAAAAATATGACATTGAATTAAATATAAATTTTTGAAATTAATTTAAAAAAAAAGGTTTAAAAATTTGAAATTTTTTGGTTTGTCATCTATGTAATCTATTTATTAAATCTTTGTTGAAATTGTAATTTTGGATTTGTTTCAATCACTGTTTTTAATGCAAAAATGGATTCAACACCCTCCTATACCTTTATGGTTTCACTTTCCATTGTTTTGTTTTGAGTGGTGAAAAAAGTCAAATTAGTAGAATGTTTAGACTACGATGCTAAGACACCTTATGGAAGATTTGACTATTCATACTTTTGAAAAGGCCCAAAGGCTTTCGAGTAATCTTAAAATTTGAAGTTTGGAATGTTTTTTAAAGCTCACTTTTATAATACTTTAGATTATAGCCAAGGGCGGTAGGTGCAGGGGGGAGTATGTATGATCCTAGAGGTTATAGATTGGCCTTCTATGCTTGGGGGATGGGAAATCTATCTAACAATATTATTGAGGCTTATTCGTTATGGATGGGACTGGGCATTGAAAAAGAAGAGGGGTTAAAGAAAATTCTAGTTCAAGGAGACTCGATGATGATTATTAGAGCCATGGTCAATCAAGCTAGGCTGAGAAACAATGCCTTGAACTCTCTCATTTGGAGGATCAATGGCTAGTCTCTTGGTTTGATATCATCTCCTTCTTTCCAATCAAACAAGAGCTCAATGATTCGACAGACTATTGGGCTAAGGTGGCCACCTCCCTTAGCCTTGGAACCATAATAAAAAATGGGGTAATTCGACCCTCCCCCATACCTTAGTCTTTTCATGATTTTGAATTGTCATGTCGCATTAATGACAAGTAGCAAAAGGAAACGTCAAGGACGGAAGGGAAACTAGGTGAAGCCACTTGCACATATGATTCAGGGTAATGGGTAGGTAGGTTATCAATGCAAAATGTGTGATCCCTCTTTGAAATGTGGGATGGTGTTGGGGCATGAGAACTCGCTTAGTTGGTTTGGTCTATCAAGGGAAGTGCTTGCTCAAGCCCTGGTTCTTAGTTTAGAGTGTGGTTGTGGGTCTTCGTGGGTGGTTTCTTAGCGTGGATTGGTGCCCTCCATGCTAGTAATATCTCTTGATTTCACTAGGAATCCCCTGGTTTTCGGTGAGTCTTTTCAAGTTATTTTTTCTTTCGAGGATTACCGTATTCCATCTTTGCTTTTTACCAAAACCGGATTTGGTGTGGGGGTCTTGAGGACTCAATGTTTGGAATCTTCTGCTAGCTTCTCCTTTCTTAGTGTTATTGAAGGTTCTGGGCTTCTTGTTAGAGACTCTGTGCGAGTTTTTCTAGTTGGGAAGATGGATAATCCAAACTAGAAATAAGTAAATAAAATCCTCCACATACATGAGGAATTTAACTAAGGCCAACAATAGTGCCCTACATAGCCTTTCTGGTGTTTTTTTTGAGATGGACAATCAATGCGGAGAACGTGGCCAGTATCATGAATCTTCTTCACCTATAACAACAAAGAATGGATAACTTGGAGGCAGAATGTCAACAATTGTGCAACATGATTTCCCTGCAATGTAATGGGTCCCCTTCTCTTGCTTCTAACAAATAGGGTTTAGTCAATCTACAACACCTAGATGTCAAGGAAGAAGACATAGGAGGACGTCAACTTACCCCCATGGAGGTAGAGGAAACAAGCTCCCTTCATTTCGTTGAGGGGCGAGAAGCCCATGATACTACTCCTCCTTAATTGTTTATGTATTTCAAAACAACAAATTTTTTGGGTTAGTTTTCTAAACATGCTATGAGCTGAAACACATGGAATGTGAGTCTATTGTTAGTCATAGTATTATTATCTCCAATTATAGATATTTTCTGGACACCATGAATATTGTTAGCTTCGACGGAACCCCCTTTTATAATGAAATATATTCTATTCTTGTTAAAAAAAAAAAAAAAATACTTTAGACTGCAGCCTAGAAACCTTTCCTCTCATTAAGTAATAATAACATTCAAAGATCATTAAGTAAAAAAAATTCAAAAAATTATTAATATAAACATTCTAAAGATTAATAACATTTAAAATATTATTAACCTTTTCCAAGTGATTTAACATTACAAAATGTGAGCTTCAACAATGAATTGTAAGATTTGAAGCTATTATTCTTTCAAAGCACGAAGGACTGTAAACCAACCATATACTTACCATTTGAAAGATGAAAACTATTTACCAAGGGTATGGGCAAGACCCACCAATGACATGGCTTCATGAATTGGTAACTTGATTGAATAGTCCTAGGTAGAAGATTTGTCTTTTACAGAGCATATAGAACCGGCTAGGATTTCAAATGAATGGTTACACCTCCAGGTTCAATGCCAATTTCACCATGATCATAATGTTACAAACAAATTTTAAAATGCCATCTTGATGGAGAACTTTAATTGTGTGTTCTCATATCCGTGGGCCTGAAAATCAGATTTTGGTTGTTTCTTTGAGTTTATAATCCCCAAAACATATTGGCATCCTTTTTCAAAGGTTAAAATATCATTTTGGCTAAGACCAAAATTTATGTGCAAATGTGTTTTTAATAAAAAATCCAAGTCCCATTTGGTATGGTGCTATGTTGAATATAAGTTTTGTATACTCATCTTGAATATGTATTATATAAGCTTTCAGGACACTAGCTAATGTCAACATGATTCATAAGCACCTGAAATATTTTAATCCACGAAAATGTTCACTAACATCTTGTGCACTTGGTAGCCAACACTTAGTGAAAATGTTGATTTTTCATGAAACCCGATTCTAAGTCAACAAATGACGCAAAATAAAAATCTTCAGTGCTCTAGAAAAAGCTTCACAACACTTTTAAGTAGGTTAGAGCTAGTTACATTCTAGAGGCACAACAATGAAGACTATGATACTTGCACTGTGACAAGTGTGGGAAAGTGAAATTGTGAGGTAGACCACAATTTTGAAAATACAATAGAAGTGAACTTTCATTACTACATATTAGAACATGTAAATCAAACATGCATCTAGTAAACGTTAGATTCAATAGCACACAATTATCAATTAGTCTCAAAAGAATAAGGTCCAAGAAAGCAGTGCCTAGTTGAAGAGACTTGATTAAAAATTTAAAAGGGAGTTCCCAAGTTTGGTTGACATGGGATTTCTTGGTGCCTCAACAAATGATAACACACTGGTTCAAGCCATGCATATTTGAAATGCACTATCGAATCAAAGAGGCAACGTAGGAGCAAACTTAGCCTTATTATGGAATATACTTTATTCCCCATGATGAAATCCCAAATTAACTCGATTCCCAAATTGCAGTAACTTAATGTTGGAGATACTTCACACACACCTAGGAATTTTTTTTCCTAAGGTTTTTCCTATGTTTACTAGTCATTATTCAATCTCCTATAGTCTAGGGAGAATATTCCTCTAGGAGAATATTCTCTTCAGTTCACACTTCAGTTTGATCAGTTGAGTGGAGTCTAGATGCCACATTGGGATCATCACCAACTAATGCGCATTTTCCTTGGGATTATCACCAGACTAGTGCATTACTCATGATTCCCTGATCTCCTCCTCACTTCACTACATTTCAGTAAGTTAACTGAAGAATGAGAGACTAGTTAACTTAGACTGGGTGGCAGTTAACTCCCGTAATTGCTTGAGAGACTATACTAGGTTGCAACTTACTCCCGTAACTGCTGGTGTGTGTCCAGATCACTTTATACCACCACTATGGTGCATTGGATTCTCCTCCAGTGTGCATTAGTTGAGTTATACAGAGTATATCCTATGTAAATTATCATTCATTCATTTGGTTAATGAGAATTCTTCCATTCTTTCTCTCCTGTTTCTCTTTTATCATATTTTCTCTGCAAATTGTGTATGTCATTTTATAGCTAGAACTTTTCTATGCAGGTTCAACACATTTACATGGTATCAGAGCTGATAGATTGCTAGGAAAAAGACACACTAGATTCTTTTTGTAGGTACGGAAGATTGAAGACAATAGGAAAAACGAAATTTCCAAAAGAATTCATTCTTACAACGTACAATTTCTTTGCATGGAAGGAGAAGATGATAATGCATCTTCGAGGCAGAGGATTATACATGTTAACCATGAACACAAAGACCGAACCCACATCAACCATAGAAAACTCCATGTATTTGAATCAAATGGATGAAGCGTTTGGAACTATTTGCAGTCTCATTTCTCCTGAACTCCTCTTTCACATATACTTCTGTAAAACCACCAATGAAGCCTGGACCACCATGGAAGGTCTTTTTGGGAAACATGACGAGATAAGGGGACACATGCTCGAGGTGGAATTTCTCACTTTGGATCCAAAAACCTTTGACAATCTCAAAGATTTCTTTACCAAATATAAGGATTTGTTGTCGCAACTCAAGGCTTGCGGGGTTGATAAATCTAAGGAGGAGAAACAAATGGTTCTTACCATTCTCTCCAAACTAGGTCCGGAATACTTAGTGTTTGTATCCACATTTCATTCAGTTAGGCTCACCTCTGGAGCCACCTCAACGATTCCCTCTCTTGAGGCCTTTATTGAGTCTCTAACATAAGAGAAGGACAAGCTCATCAATATGGGAAAAATCAAAGGCCCAAAGGCGCATGCACTTATTGTGCAAGATGGTAGCAGTCATCAAAATCATAAATCTGAAGAAAAAGACAAAAGGAAAGCACATGCAAATCCAATGAAGGAAGGGTACTCAAAACCCTTCAATGATGCCTCCGGATCCAAAGGTGCAAATGGAAGAAAATGGGAGAAATGCACTTACTGCCATAAAGGATTCCATCCAGAATCCACATGTATGCAGAAACAGATAGATCAAATGGCCCAAATACTTCAACAAAACAACCTTGGAGATCGCATCCTCGAGGGTGACAAGAATAAGAAGCCAAAGGATTAGAATCCCAAGAAAGGCAATTCTAGCCATGCTTTGATTGCCATCAACTCCTCTCCCGATGCTTGGATTGTATATTCAGGAGCATCACACCACATGGCATCTACAAAAGAATTTTACTCTTCATCGGATACATGCAAAGGTCCTCCTATTCTGATGGGGGACAACTCTCCAGTCGAGGTCACCGACAAAGGAAGAATTGAACTCACAAACGAAAGCTTCGAGAATGTGCTACATGTTCCCAAACTTTTTTTCAATATTCTCTCCGTGTATCAGATGAAAAACTTTGGCATCAGAAAGAGAGTTGTATTCACACCTAATGTAGTGGATATCTATGACATTGGAAGGATGCAAAGCGTATCCTTCGATATGTATAGGGCACCATCACCTTTGGGATTCACTATGCAACATAATCTACACTGGACCTCATCGGGTTCACTGATTCTAACTAGGTTGGTGATAGAATTGATCGCAAGTCCACATATGGTTCTTCACTCAGTCTTGGTTCCAACCCTATCTATTGGTCAAGCAAGAAGCAAGATGATATTTCTCTATCTTCAGTCAAGGCAGAGTACATAGGGGTAGTTAACATAACCATTGAAGATATGTGGCTACAAAAGTTTCTCACTAAGTTGGGAATTCAGTTTCATCGGTTGATCGTCATCTGGTGTGACAACCAAAGCACTCTGAAGTTTTGCAGAGGCCCAGTTCAGAGGCAGCAGATGAAGCACATCGATATCCACATGCACTACATCCGAGACTTAGTACATGAGGGGATCATTGACCTGCAGTTCTATCCTTCAACATAATAGACTGCAGACATATTCACCAAGACCTTCACTGAGCAAAAGTTCCATTCTCCGTGCAATCGTCTTGGAGTGAAGGACACAGTTTCCTAGCAATTGTTAGTTCTTTTTTTTACATACATTTTACTTTGAGGGGGGTTTTTCCCTCTTTCCTCGTTTATTTCAGTGTATCTTTTGTATTTGGGTACCTAACATGGCCTCGTTGTTGGGACCCATTCTTTATTTTCACCATAGTGATGTTCAGGGGGGGGTGTTGGAGATACTTCACACACACCTAAGACTTATTTTTCCTAAGGTTTTCCCTATGTTTACTAGTCATTATTCAGTCCCCTATAGTCTAGAGATAATATTCCTCTAGGAGAATATTCTCTTTAGTTCACAGTTCAGTTTGAACAGTTGAGTGGAATTTAGATGCCACGTTGAGATCATCACCATGCATCATTGGGATCATCACCAGCTAATGCGCATTGTCCTTGGGATTATCACCAGACTAGCACATTACTCATGATTCTCTGATCTCCTCCTCACTTCACTATGTTTCAGTCAGTTAACTGAGGATTGAGAGACTAGTTAACTCAAATTAGGCAGCAGTTAACTCCTGTAACTGCCTGAGAGGCTAGAATAGGTGGCAGTTTACTCCCGTAACTACTGGTGTGTGTCCAGAGCACTCTAGACCACCACTATGGCGCATTGGATTCTCCTCCAGCGTGCATTAGTTGAGTTATAGATAGTATATCATGTCTAAATTATGATTCATTCATTTGGTTAATGATAATTCTTCCATTTGTTCTCTCTTGTTTCTCTTTTCTCATATTTTCTCTGCAAACTGTGTATGTCATTTTCTAGCTAGACCTTTTCTGTGTAGGTTCAACACATTTACACTTACTAGCTGGAAAGAAGGGTGGGATCGATAGGTTTATTTTTCAAAGCATGATCCCAAGATTCAGGTTGAATCCATAATCATAGAGCTTATTCAGATCAAGGGTTTTAAGATTCCTTCAAGTTATGTTCTCAAATCCTCATGGTGTTGCTCCATTTCCCCCAAATAATTTGGAATTTCTTTCCTATTTCCTCCCTATAAAAGTTTTCTTTCATAATAGGTGGATGGGGGAAGCAACAACTCTTTCAAGAAAGTGGGGATGATACCTATTTTTGAGAAATTATTGGCCATGCCTCCATGGTAAAGATATCCCATCAAGGTATTTATCTTTGGATGTCTAGCTTGTTCGCTTTCATAAGGTCAATTGATATTTATGTAAGTGGATGGAACCCTTCAAACAACTAACTCATTAGCTAACAACTTTGGGTTTCAAAGTCACTAGGGAGTTAGTCACTTAAATATTTATAAATTTCACCACTACTCTCAGTATTTCAAACAATCTTAACAAGTTCTACTTGTAGTATGTCCTTTTCTGGTCATGGTTAAACAACACAGTGAGTTTACATGACTTTGCTAAGTGCACCAAAAGATGAGGAGCCCCAACAAGAAATATGAGTCATTAGTTGTAAGTTAATCAATGGGATATGCACACCATATTCAAGAAATAATATATTTCAAAAAACAACTTGAAGTTAAACTTGGATGAAAATGGTAAGTAGAAAACTTAGTTGTATAGTTGAAAGTAAAATTTATTCCAAGGCAGGAAAATAGTATGAAAAACACACCACTCATCCTTGATAAACATAAAATACGTTGCAAACAAAAGAAATTACTCTCAGAACAAAAGTAAGACCTACTTTGCAAAGCATACTATTCATCAATAATACATCTATCATGGAAAAACAAATGCTAATGAAATTCCTTTGAAAATGGCTCACCATTATGGAATATTTGGCATATAGGCAACGCATTTAGATTAGTTTCAATACTTAGGTATCAAATGACTATTCTCATTGCTCACTACCTAGCTCCTAGGAGCTCATTTTCATGACCTTGGGTTCTAGGATGGATTGGGACTCACTACTGATTTCTTTGGTTAAAGGTAAATGACTCAATTCAATGAAAAGAACATACTAGAGTCTGATGTACCTAGATTGAATTTTTCATCTTACCGATTTTGACCATAAGGACCTATTATCCCCTAGCCTAGGGATAACTAAGGAGATCATGTCTCGAGGCCCACAGGTCCTAGACATGGAGTACCGAGAGCAAACCTTATTGAGAATGGACCTGGAGAGCCCCTCTTTTCTTCAGTGTAGTCTACATATCACCGACAACAGTATCCATCACACCAACCTGGTCCTGAAGTAGTGGACCTTGCCTAGTGGGCAGGTTCACATGAGGGAATGATTATATCAGACCTTCATAGGGCTCAAATCCCACCGATGTATGTTGAGACCCCAACCAAGGGGCATGATAGGGATTGCAAACTTACATCGAGAGAAAGAAGGATGTTTCCTTTGGAGGCACCTTGGAAGACCTAGACCCTGGGGATATTGCTCCTCCCACATGGATGTTAGCCCTTGAGGGCCTTGGACATCATCATGGATACCCTAGACATAATCCATAACTGGTCTTGTCATCTTGGACAACATTTATGAGGCATTGGTAGATGTGGGCATGGTTTTAGGCCTTTGGAGGACCCACGTTTCACCTTCCTTGCCCAATGTTCCATACTTGGGGATCAAATTCACCCTAGAGGGGAATAACGTCACCCCTGGAGTGATTCTTAGATTCAAATTAATTTTATTTTGTCCATATTTAATTTGTATAAAAAACTGGTGAGGGCGACCTAGTAATTATGAGCTGAAATTAATTTTAGGTTAAATTTTGTATAAATAAGCAGAAAGTGACATTCATTTTCATCACAACTTGTCCTTGGAGACAAGGAGGTCTGAAATTTGCACCCTATTAGGGTTATTGCCTGAAATAGAGTTGCACCACTCTTGTTTAAGGCTTATATTTGTAACTTGTATCAATTTTTGGAGTTTTATGTTGATATTGCATGGTATATTCATGATTATTCTTGGTGCAAGTAAGTAGAATCTGCATTTGGTCATCTATTGAATGGTTTATTGTATGGTTTTATTTGCTCATACAATATTATGAAATTGCATGGTGTATTTGATGCTTGAAGTAAGAAACTTAAGTTACTACTTTCTTACTTTTATTTGCCAAGATTTCACTAAATTGATCTATCAACTAGTGAAACCCTAGAGCCCTAAAGTGATATCACTCTAGAGGTTTTCATTTGGTTATTGTTGCATAAGTATTTACTCGATAAAAAGGCTAAGGAGAGAAAGGCACTAGGGCCTAGAAGTGCCTACACCCTAGCACTTTGTTTCTTGAGGTCAAAATCTAGGAGGACTTAAGTTGCTACTCCTCCTAGAATTTTTCCCTCTTAGACTTTTGTGTATTATCATAAATTAACAACCTTAGAAGAAGCCACCATCTTTGACTCCATTACCCTAGAAAGGAACTAGTCATTCTCCTTTGAGCTTTGAAAAGGATCATCAACTTTCAAGCTCAATTCCCTACTTGATACTCTACTAACCTTAACTAATTTGCTAACCTAACCTAGAAATATTAACATCCAAGTTGTTTCTATCATAATCATTGATACAACTATCATTTTCCAACTTATATCAACCTACTAACCATCTAAGTCATCCCAGAATTTGTATAAGGCAAAGTACTATCAATAAGTGCTAAAGTGTGTGTTTAATTGCGTTTTTAAAGTGCAAATTTTGAAGCTGCTACCGTTGTCATAGATGTTGTTACAACCACTGTCACAACCCCTAACAACCCTAAAATCATCCATAAAACCATTGTCTGCTTGTACTAAACAAACTATAATCATTGGATGTTGAAGTAGTGTCTTATTGCTTTATTATAGTACTTTTTTGAAGTGGTTTCCATTGATGTCATCATCATTAATTAATGTTGTTATAAATGTCTAGACAACCATTTAAGTCATTTATTGACTTGTGTTAATCTTGAAAATCATGAGTGACAAAGTAGTATCAAGTTTCCAAGCCCTTTTATATATTTTCTTTTCATCATTGTTATCGCATAATATGTACTTTCCCAAATCCCAAGACAAGTGGATGCAAGATTGGCGTAATAGGGAGTGACCTATCACTCTCACCTTAATAGGAAACCCCTTTCTATTTATGAGTATATCACAATACCCCAAGGGAGATGTCACCAGTGACCCGGGGGTTTGAGAAGGCTAAGATAAAAGATATAAGAAAGTCCCACCCCTCTCATAGGTCACTCAAGTCAGAGGTTCTTTGTGTCTTATAGAGATGAAGCAAAGGGTAAATAAGGTGTACCTGCCCAGAACAAGACAAAAAATGGAAAAGAGTGCAATTTCCAAGTACCATATGATGTTAGTGCTTCATAAGACCATAAACCTTTGAAAAATAAGTAAGCTGATATAAAACTGCAGCAAGGTAATTATTTATAACAACAATGAATATTTTGTAACAGCCACAACAATTATGCCTTAAGAATGCTTGAAAATGACAAGAAAATATAGCTCTAAGTTGACAGAATGATAACAACTTGTCAAAAACAAAATTGGCAATGTCTAATAAGCTTTTAATGTTACTTTTGAGATGAATTTGTTGTTGTTATATGGCTGTAGAAATATTTTGCAACGGCAACAAGTTATTCAATGGATTAGTCTAGTCTAAGGTTAACAAAAGTTAGTAAAAGTTTCAAGGAAGATAGTTTGAGAGTTGTTTGATCAATTAATCACAATAGTGAGTGTACTAGTGCCTTTTAGGGTGTATGGATTCAACAATAGCAACAACAAATCTTAGAGAAAAATAGCAATGATAGTACTTAGTCAAAGGAGATGGAATGGATGGAGGAGGTGTTGGTAACCCAAGGCCTCAAGCATCCAAGTCCTAAAAGGAATTTGGATAGAAAGTAAGGAAACTTAGGCCCTAGCGAATTCTCTTTCCTTAGATAATATGGAAATAATATATGCAATAGGCAATTAGAGTAGGGCTACTAGAGTGCTAACATTTTAGGGCTCTAGTAGCTACTTCTAAACAAGGTGCACTTTGAAAAATTTAAACAAGTGGAAAACTATAGAGAAAAATATAATAACTAATGTTTTTCTCCTAGGGTTTTAAGCAAGCCATTTTATAATCTTTAACACGAACCGAGTAAAATTTACCACAAGCATTCATTAACATAAACAAATCATAGATTTTCTACTTACTTCACCAAGAATAATCAAGCCAAACCCTAGTTGAAGATCCTCCACATTGAAGAATAGCCAAGATACACCAAAAATTGCCTCTCCATGAAGACACACACTAATTAGTTAAGCCAATAACCCTCAAAGAGGGCCGAATTTCAGACCGCACACACTTGTGTGATGAGTTCATGATGCAAAAAATGATAGTTTTCTCTCTCTATTTATACAATATCAATGCCCTTTAATTAAATTTAGGTCATAAAAAGGATGGCATGCCCAAATTACATTTAAAATCCAGTTTTTACATAAATGATATTAATTAATCCCTAATATCATATCCAAGGGTGACGTCATGCCCTTCTAGGGTGACGCTAGGCCCCTAGAGTGGAACGTTAGGCCTCAAATGCAGAACGTTTGGCCTCCAAAGGCCCTGAATGTTGCCACACGTGCCAACTAGCACACAACTGCCCTCATAAGTGCAAACCCTAACTCTGGATGACGTCAGGTTCATAATGATGATGTCATGTTATCTCAAGGTCAGCGCCCAGGTGGAAAGGAAAGACCCCCTTGGGTCTAGGTCTGTCAGAGTATCCCTGGTGCAACGCCCTTCTTTCTTCCTGGTACAAGCCTCTGGTGTCTCTCTCCCCTTGGTGGGGTCACATAATCCATCTGTGGGCTTTAAGCCCCATGGAGGTCCAAGCTAATCATTCCCCCATATGTACCTTTCCATCAGGAAAAGTCCTGCAGCAATAAGTACGCCCTCTAGGGGTTCATAAGTCACATGGATCATAGCAATGTAAATCACATCTAATAATAAAATTACCCAAACATGTGCATCAAACCCCCCTTTACCGAGACAAATGCTCAACTACATTATGCAATTTAACAAGTCAGGTTTGGAGAGGGTCTCATGATGTCCTCTCGGGCTACTCCTCCTTAAGTTCAAGGTGTTTCCCAGGTGAGAGACAATCTAGGTCATGTAAGTGTGTGTGAGGTGACATGGGAAATGTTTGGGCATAAGGTGCAGTGATAACAGGGAAATGTAGGTCTTAACTGTGGGTGCCTCTGTAGAGGGCGAGCTGCACCTTATCATAGATGCCATTGTTTCCTAGCCCATTCAATGTATTTTATTCTTAGTGTTATTTCCTTTTCTTTTGTGCTTCAAGGAAATAGATGAGGGACACTGTCATGGCATGATGACCAGAGGTGACAACGTTACCCACGAGCATTTCACGGAGATGAGAAGGTTGGCTCATGATGAGACCACCTTTCTCTTGGCTATGCCACCAAGAGCCATTGCCCTGGTTTGGTGACCAGATAGATGGTAGTTTCATACCGCTACATGCCTATGGTCCTAATAGGCCAACTCATGATGAGACCTCCCATCCACCAACTAATACCTTGAGTGTTTATTTATATTACGGGTTCCCTTTTCTTACTAAGAATCATTTTTCTGCTTTCTCGGGAATCCCTGGGAGAAGCATCTCAAAGGTTTCATTTTGGATTTTAACTCTTGCCAGCTAATTTTACCCTGTGGTCCTTTAGCCCCTTCTTCCCACAAGGCAAGGTACAACCCTTCCTAGTGTGGCAAACCCAATGCCCGAACAAAGGTAGGGGGGAAAATGAGAAGAGTAAGGATGGAAAGTGGTAATTATGGAGGGAATGGAAGATGACCTTTCATAGGCCCACCTAGTGGCAACCCATCCTAAAAGGAGATCAACTTACTAGGGCATCATGTCACACTCCCAGGTATGAGCAAGTTAAAGACCATAATTTCGAAGCAAACGTTATGAAATGAAGGAGAACTGAGTGAAACATATTCAAGTGCTTCAATAATTAGAGTGACGAATACCATGATACCCAGACTCATTACCTCATGGAGCAAGACTTACTGCTACTTCAGGACCAGGCTGGTGGGATGGATACTGTTGTTGCTAATAGATGGGATGCATTGAAGAAAAGATGGGTCCTCAGGGGCCATGCTCAAGTCATCCGGTTCTGGGAACTCCATGTCTAGGACCTGTGGGCCTCGAGACATGATCTCCATGTTTAACCCTAGGGTAGGGGATACCATTTGGCTCCAACTTGGGGACATGTGCTCACCGTAGAGCGCATGAGAACCTGAATATATCTGGTATGACCTGTATCTGCTAGATCTCAACAAAATGAATCAATAATCTTTAGGGTGGTGATATGTAATGTCCCCCACCTCTTGATGAAGAGGTCTGGAGAGACTCAATAGTCTAGCAATCCCCACTAGAATATAGTCTCATGCATCATGGGGAAAAAGTCAACCAGAAGTCACTTCCTAAGCACAACGTTATATTACTGAGTTGACTTTGTGTGAAAAGGGTAACTAAACGAAAGAAAAGAAAAGGTGGAGTTAAGCTAGGAGTCAAACCTAGGGGTTAACTAACTCAACAGAAGAATAGACTGGCGGTATAAAAGAAAGGAAGGGCGCACTTCTAAGGCATTCTGGATTATTATCATTTTGCATTTGGGCTCTTGAGTACAAGCAATTTTGAGGGTTTTGTGACTAAAACCCTAGAGATCAACTTGATGGTGAAAGATCCCACCTTTCTTGATCCAAGCTTGGTCCCAGAGGTGCAACAATCCTCCCACACCATTCTACAGTGTTACAGGGGTCATATCTATTGCCAGAGGCATACTAGTGCGCAACCTAAGGGGGTTTCCAGCAGGAGGGGCACCACCTTGGGAAGAACAGTAAGATATGAAGTAAGGAGGGAGATTTTGGGCAAAGGAACATCTGGGTTTTCTTCATATGGTCTAGCGCATCATTTATAGTCTATTCAGGAGGAGGTTATCCCAACAGAGTATTTCCTAGAGCTTGGCATGAGTTGGAGGAGAGAGGGGCCCACTATAAAAGGAGGTTTTCATCATTTGGTGGCCCAGATCTTTATAGATCATCTTGCGACTTCACCAGTGGGATTTCATTGGCCCAATCTATCATTCCAGTGATTTTTGTAGTAGTTGGAGGCATCTAGAGGTGAGGCCGAAATATTGGAGATTCAGTCAACCAGGGGGCCCAAACCAGTTGAGGGTTTGCTCATTCGGAGAGCTAGAACTTCATATTTCAGTCTGAGATTTTAGTAGGAGGGTTCTAGGAGCCTGATCTAAATTCCAAGGGAGTTTTGTAGCATTGGGAGCACAGGAAGAGGAGGGTCGAAACCTAGGAGGTCTACAACTACCAGAGCAGTGCCCAACTCAACCAGTTTGGAGGGTGTGGCATTGCATTGGACAAGGGTTCCATCTCATCTGTCTTCCCTTGTAGCTATTGGCCTTTGGAGGCTAGGATATTCTCTTCAGAGAGCCTTTGGAAGGATATTATCATTGTATTGGCTATTATTATAGCAACTGTCATCCCATTTTGGTTATTATTGGGGTTTTCTTCCAAATCTGCAGATCTCTTGTTACAAGATCTATCTACTATCTAAATAAAGGTCAGATCTGACATTATTGGCTCTATATTGGTGTTATTTATTGTATCTTGTCTTTGTTTATGGTACATGCTTCAGATCTGTTACTCCATTGCTTTAATCATCGTCATATAAACCCTAATGCGCAACTCCATGAGTAAACCTGCAAACACATAACCAAACACAAACAAAAAGTGAGAAGTTAGTGTTCTAAGCAAAAACATTGGATTGGGAACATTACAGTGGTATCAGAGTGTTGATCCTCCCAGCCAGTGGGGATTAACACATGCAAAATTCCAGTGTATTTACATGGGCAGACACAGGAAGCAAATAGGTGAAACAGAGGCAGAGATGGAGGGTTCAAGTGAGGACAATGAGCCACAGATTCTGGCAGGTTTTGCAAAGGATTAACAACAATCCATAAATCAGACAGAAAGTGCACTTATGCACCATCTACATGAGAACCAAGAAGCAATGCGCAGGGGATAGTTTTAAATGAGAGAGACTCTGGAAAGAGTAAATGCTAGCCAGGAGAATATTGCGCAACTCCTACTACAGATGACCAATCAGGAAAGGGACCAGAAACGTATGCAAATAGGGGAGCCAGTGGGTCTCATGCGGGAACTAGTCCTCACTAGGAGCATAGCCCTCACTGTCACACTGAGGGATAGAGTTATGGAGGTGAATATCCTTAGGGGCCAACACACAGTAGGGCCATCCGTACACCCTACCTATCCACATTCCTGGATAACCAGCCACAACACAACTATGAGGATGAAATTGAGGACAACTTCGAGCAGTATGCCAAGGAATATCACACATTGAGTGCAGGGTTCCAAAGCAAGTCACGCTGGATCATTATTATGGAATCAAGTTCAAGGGTAAGCCTAAACAATATCAAATACCTAACTATGAATTGGAGTGCAGGGCAGACAAAATGGAAATTCCCTATTTTGATGGATCTTCCAAGGTGACTGCGCAAGCATGGATGCAGAAACTTGATACCTACCTACAAATTAACCCCATGAGGGAGATGGATGTCATCAAGTTTGACACCATGTACTTGGAGGGAAAGGCTTGTGATTGGTGGTACCATCGATTAACCACACTGGGTCACAATCATATCACATCTTACACAAAGTTTACACAGAGGCTTATTAACAGGTTTGACGAGGGGGGTCCAGAGCTACCTTTTAGGGAACTCACCTAGCTTATATAGACACGATCACTAGAGGTATATGTTATCGCACAGTTTGTAGCAAGGATAAAGGATAGAGATTGAAAAGTCAAATTGGCGTAATTGGAACCGATCCCACCCAATGTCACCTCAATGGGATGGTTCTTTCTGTTTAGGGAGATAAGGCATAGGGGAGACGTCCCCGATGACCTGGGGTTTTGAGAAGGCAAATAATTATAGGATAAAGATAAGTTCCCCCCTCACAAGTCACCACCGAGCAGATAGTCTGGCTAACAACCAATAATAGAGTATAACCAAATAAAAAGAGATGCACCTACCTGAGACAAAGAAACAAGAAAACTGATATATATGCAAGATGCTCACTTGGTTAGTACTTCATGTAAATCAATGACTATCTGATACACATATAAGAAATTTGATAATAAATATTGACAAAATCAATGTTTATAAAATAACAATGATAATTATGTCACTTCTTCAATAAATGCTAAAACGATGTGGCATTCGATGTAACAAATCAATACTTCATTCAATTAATGCCTTTAACCACCATTCAATTGCTTATAAAGAAAACATTAGTTGCACCAATGATATTATAGCTAAAGATGACGACAACAATAGGTTATTCAGGTTAGTTTCTAGGCTAGGGTTAGTAGTTAGGGTTTGATTCAAGATTATGAGAAATTGTTGTGATCAAGTTCACTTCAAACAAGAGTTCTTTAGATTAGTGCCTTGGGGTTAATGGAGTCAAAAGTGATGGATGCGGGAGCTAAAGGATCAAAGAAAGTATGGCTAAGGACTAGAGGGAGAAGCTTTGAGGTGTTGCTAAAGCAAGGCCTCAAAGTCAAAACCCTAGGGGAGAGAGGCTCACCTTGGTGTAGGGGAACTAGGCCTCGGTGCTCCCTCCTCCTTCCTTAATTCAATGGAAATCATGGCTAGCTGAAGAAATGGCATAAAACCAAGACAAGAGGGTTTGATGAAGAAAAGTGTTGCTACAACAAGGCTATACCAACAAACCCTAGAAAAATCAACCCAAAGTGTAGAAGGACTAGGCTTTGGTGAGTCTTCTTCTTCCCAGCTTGTAACTAGTAATGGCTAGCGAAATGAAGAAAGAATGAGAGTGTAGCTACGACTAGGCTCTCTCCTTCTTCAAACAATGGCTGAAAAATCTCTTAATGGGGACATGAGACAAGGACCTACCATGTGTGCCTCTCACCTAGGGTTTATTCAGAAAAATTATAAATGTATGCAAGAAATAAGCAATGCAACCATTCAATCAAGATTTTTTGCAGAAAAAAATACTTACATATCACCAAGAAAAAGCATAGCAAACCCTAGTTGTAACACCTTCCATTAAGAGAAATGCCAAAATATGCCAAGAAAATCTTCCTTCAACAAGTGCGCCTCACAAATTCAACCAAATATCCCAAGTCTAGCACAAATTTCAGACCTCACTAATGAGTGAGTGAGAGATGATGATAAAATGAGAGTGAAAACCCTCAATATATACTGTATCAATGACCTAATTTTACTTTTAGGTCATAAAAAGGCCGAGAAGGCCAAAATACTAAAAATAATATTGTTTTACATTAAATGTTAAATTAAAACCCTAATCAATCAATAGAAGGATGTCATCCCCTTTCTAGGGTGACGTTAGCCCTTTTTAGGGAAAATGCAGCCTCCAAGAGAAAAACGTTAGCCCTCCTTGGGCTTCTCCAAGATGCCACATGTGCCAAAATGGCCTTCCATCTGTCAAAACGTCCATGAAGTAAGGATGATGTCATGGACCTCATGGGTGACGTCCTAGGCCTTCCAAGGCCAACGTTCCACTGAAAAAGGGCCAGTCCCCCTGGGTCTAGCTCTGCCAAGGTGTCGTTGGTGGAACATCCTCCTCTTCTCCGGTGTAAAGCCCCTGATCCATCTATGTCCTATCTCTGCCCCCTAATGGGGTCTCAAAATCCATCTAATGGGATCTTCAGCCCCATGGAGGTCCGAACTGATCATCTCCCCATGTGTACCGGTCCAAATGGTACCTGTCCTTCGGGCATGATCCTGCACATCAATAGCTACGCCCTCCATGGGCTCATCAGTCATAGGGATCATAGCAATGTAAATCACATCTCATCATCAATATTATTAAACACGTGCATGAAATCCCTAATACATCAGTCAAAAGCTCAAAGACATTACACAAGCTTGCAATACAAGTTTGGAGAAAATGACAGGGCTTCCTATTGGGCTAGTGTTCACTGGTAGAGGAAAGTTTCTAGAGAAGATCTCATCCAAGCCATGTAAGTGGGTGATGTGGCCAAGGGATGTCCAAGAATGTGGGTGCAATGGGGGTAGAGGATGCAAAAAACTTTACCTGTGGGTGCCTTTGTAGAAGGCGAGTTGTACCTGTCATGGATGTAGTTTTTTCCAAGCCCATTCATGCCTTTTATTCTTTTATTCTTTATTGCCTTTTTTCTTCAAGAGCTAATTAGGGGACACTACCTTGGCATGGTGACCAGTGGTGATAGCGTTACCCACAAGTACTTTCACATAAATGAGAAGGCTGGCTCGTGATGAGACCCCCTTTCCCTTGGCCATCCAACCAAGAGTCACTACCCTGGTGTGGTGACCAGCTGGTGGTAATTTCATACTGCTAGGTACCCATGGACCTAATACGCTGGCTCATGATGAGACCCCCTATCCTCTGATCAGGTCTTGTTGTATTTTTTTTTTCGGGTCCCTCTTGTTTCTTGCTGAGAAGCCTTTTATTGCTTTCTCGGGGATCCCTGGGTGGAGCATCTCAAGGTTTTATTCTTAGGCTTTTATCTTTTACTAGCTTGCTTTTACCTTCTCGGCCTTTAGCCCCTTCTTCCCACAAGATAAGGTGTAGTCCTGAAAGTAGGTCAACCCAGTGCCCGGATAAGTGGAATGGGACAAGTGAGCGGGAAACAATATCAAAAAGTGGAGTTGTGATGGGAGTGGATGATGGATTTTCAGAAATCCCCCCCAGTGGAAAACCAAAACCTATAGACAAAGGCTTGGTAGGGTACTCTGTCAATCACCCCAAACATGGTCAAGTGGGAAAGTGTAAGATACAAGCAGTCGTTAGAAATAAAAGGAATCAGATGCACATATTCAAGGGTGTTGATGATCAAAGTGACACATACCATGATACCTGGAATAATTACCTCATGGAGAAAGAACCATCTCTGACACGGGACCAACCCGATGGTGATGGATGCTACTGTTGCTCACAAGATAAAGATGTTGGAAGAAAGAAAAGGTGGGCCTTCCAGGGCCATGCTAAAGTCAATCCTGCTCTCAGTACTCCATGTTTAGGACCTGTGGGCCTCGAGATATGATCTCCTAGTTATCCCTAAAAGTGGGGGATAACATCTGGCTCCAACTCGGGGACATGTGCTCACCGTAGAGCGCATAAGAACCTCGACATCTCTGGCATAACCTGATGACCTGCTCGATCCCAATAGAAACATCAGTAACAAAATTGGGGTGGTAATTCCACCCCAACATACATATATGTATAGACTGAAATAAGAAAATGACAAGTATGAATGTGAAAGAAAACTACTTACCTGTTGGCTGGATGTTGGGTGTAGTCAAACAACCAGTGAAGCCCATCCAATAATGTCCCACAATACCCTCCTTTGTGCTTCATCATAAACCAAAATAGTGATAAATCAAGCACAAAAATGTCATGGGTTAGAATATATATCATATCATCGGTAATCACAAAGTCTAACTCATGGAGGCAGGTGGGAGGGATAAAATCATGCCATGTCAATCTCTGATGAAAATGCTCAATCCACTTTAAGAAGGGGTCATGAAAAGTCCATGGTTCAGAACACCGACTCAACAGGTCTGCAAACTGGATATCCAGGACATCCTTACACTCTGAAGGGACTGACAAAGATTTGGCAGATGACTGGCAAACTCTTGAGGGAGGGTTGAAACATTGAGATGATAGACTCGAACTTATAGTTTTCAACCAACCCTCAGATTCTAGGGTTTGCTTTAGAGGAAACTCAATACAAAAGGTATACTTCCACACTACACCTTCAATGATACAACAAGGTTAGGTAATAAGAGGTGGCTGGAGAAAAATGTCATGAGAATCCTTCTTTAGGCAGACAACGCTTTTACTCCTTGCAAGACCTGAGCACAACGGTGGTAGACGATCATCTTCATAGGATACATCTAAGTGCTCGGAGGAGTACTCATCAAATTACTGAAGGTAAGACCAAAAATCGTCAGGAAAACATGGCACTAGGTCAACCTTGGGAGCTTTGGGAGAAATGGTAAAAATCTCATCTCCTTGTTGCCACTGGTCAAGAGTAACTTCTTGTGATAATTGCAAAGGAAACACTTGGAGATGACTCTCTATGTCATATATGGGATCCATATCGTACCCAACTACATCCCACCTATGTCTCCCAACATGTATGAATTGATCAATATTATCAACTATGTCATTTTCTGTATAATAACATGCAGGGCTTGAAGTATTGAAGGACTCATTTATCTCCTCCTTATCATAAAGTATAGCATCATCAAACACTAGGGGAGAAGGGAAACTTACCATTTCTTCTTGTGCAGGAGCTTTGAGGACTTGGGTGTTTTCAACATGCGTTATGATATCATCCTCAGGGACTACTCCTTCATCTTTAATTGTGCAAAAAGGAAGGTATACCTCTTTCGGGGATTCCATTTCTCCTTCACTTTCTGAATCATAGGACAAGGTGTTATCATAATCCTGAAATGGAAAGAAACTAACCTCATCATCCTTTTGTTGTGTAGGAGACAAGGGAACTTGGATGGCCTCATCAGAGGGAGGAGCACAAGTTGGTACTTTATCATCTTGCTTAAGTTCTATCCCCTCGTTCATGTCTTCATTTTGTTGGTCAAAAACTTGTTCCCTTCTTTCTTGTGGATCATTAGTAGAGGTTTCAAGGGAAACTAGTTTTATCAAGATGAGAGTGTCCACAGTACGGTCATTGATTTTGTACAAGGAGATATTTACCTCGATTTGAATGGCCATGTTGTGAGCTTCTGTAAGTGTTTTTGGACCCTTTTTATTTAGGAGGAAGCTCAAATGTCCTATAAGTCCATTGGTATAGAGATACACGAGGTACTTGTCTTTAGGACGATGGTTTTCAGGAAACTAGTATAGAAACCTCTGAAACCTAACCCCAAAAACTCTGACGGTCTCATCCTCTGTTTGTCTTATGCATTCGAGTCCTTTCAGTAATGATTGGATATCTTCCAATTTCAAACCCCACCTCACAAGAAATATGTCTTCAAACTGGTCCATAGATGTGATGCTAGCAGCTGGAAGATTATCACACCATCTTCTAGCCTCTCCATGCAGAGTGGCAGAGAAGAGTTTCATTACCAAGTCTTCAGTGTCATCACTGACAGGGAGGTGCTGGAAGAAAGCCCATAAATTGCTCATGTGAAAATCAGGTCTTTCTCCATCGATGCCAATGAATCTAGGGAGCCATCTTTTATACCTGGGGGGAATTTGTCTAGGATATCCCGGGATTTTACTCATGTCTAAAGGTTTGTAGTTTCCTAGATCCCATTATGAAGTCATAGTTGGCTTCATCATCAGTGGAGTCACCAGATAATTTTCTTGAAACTATCAAAATATAAGGGAAAATGCCCAAAGTGGAGTAGCCAGGTAAGCTTGTAAGATAAGGATTTTGAGGCAAGGCTGACCGAAAGTGTCGTCTTGAGGAGAATGGACTCAGTGTTCCCCGAAAACGGCGCCAAAACTTTATCGCATAGTTTGTAGCAAGGATAAAGGATAAAGATTGAAGAGTCAAACTGGCGTAACTAGAACCAATCCCACCCAATTTCACCTCAATGGGATGATTCTTTCTATTTAGGGAGGTAAGGCCTAGGGGAGACATCCCCGATGACCTAGGGTTTTGAGAAGGCAAAGAATTATAGGATAAAGATAAGTTCCCCCCCTCACAAGTCACTACCGAGCAGATAGTCCGGCTAACAACCAATAATAGAGTATAACCAAATAAAAAGAGATGCACCTGCCTGAGACAAATAGGGATGATTTTAAGGATGGAAATTTATTTTAAAATGTAGAAACCTTGGTGAATCTTACTAATCCTTCATATTCCAACTATAAATGATTGGCAATATTTTTGTAAAAATATTCAAATTTCTAAGGATTTTATATAGTTTTTAGAAAATTTTGGCGATTTTTAAGGTAAAATAATTTTATCCTATAGAATTTGGGTGAATCATTTTTAAAATAGCGAATCTTGTTTTTGGAAAAACCATGGAAAATTAGCCCATGAGTGAAATTTAGCCCCTAAAATCATCCCTGGAGACAAAGCAACAAGAAAACTGATATATATGCAAGATGCTCACTTGGTTAGTACTTCATGTAAATCAATGACTATCTGATATACATATAAGCAATTTGATAATAAATATTGACGAAGTCAATGTTTATAAAATAACAATGAATTATGTCACTTCCTCAATAAATGCTAAAACGATGAGGCATTCAATGTAAAAAATCAATACTTCATTCAATTAATGCCTTTAACCACCATTCAATTGCTTATAAAAAAAACGTTAGCTGCACCAATGGTATTATAGCTAAAGATGACGACAACAATAGGTTAGTCAGGTTAGTATCTAAGCTAGGGTTAGTAGTTAGGGTTTGATTCAATATTATGAGAAATTGTTGTGATCAAGTTCACTTCAAACAAGAGTTCTTTAGATCAATGCCTTAGGGTTAATGGAGTCAAAAGTGAAGGACGCAGGAGCTAAAGAATCAAAGAAAGTACGACTAAAGACTAGAGGGAGAAGCTTTGATGTGTTGCTAAAGAAAGGCCTCAAAGTCAAAACCCTAGGGGAGAGAGGCTCACCTTGGTGTAGGGGAACTAGGCCTCGATGCTCCCTCCTCCTTCCTTAACTCAATGGAAATCACAGCTAGCTGAAGAAATAGCATAAAACCAAGACAAGAGGGTTTGATGAAGCAAAGTGTTGCTACAGCAAGGCTCTACCAGCAAACCCTAGAAAAATCGGCCCAAAGTGTAGAAGGACTAAGCTTTGGCGTGTCTCCTTCTTCCCAACTTGTAAATAGTAAAGCGAAATGAAGAAAGAATGAGAGTGTAGCTACGGCTAGGCTCTCTCCTTCTTCAAACAATGGCTGGAAAATCTCTTAATGGGGACATGAGACAAGGACCTACCATGTGTGCTTGTCACCTAGGGTTTATTCAACAAAATTATAAATATATGAAAGAAATAAGTAATGCAACCATTCAATCAAGAAGTTTTGCATAAAAATACTTACATCTCACCAAGAAAAAGCATAACAAACCGTAGTTGTAACACCTTCTATTAAGAGAAATGCCAAAATATGCCAAGAAAATCTTCCTTCAACAAGTGCGCCTCACAAATTCAGCCAAATAACCCAAGTCTAACGCAAATTTCAGACCTCACTAATGAGTGAGTGAGAGATGATGATAAAATGAGAGTGAAAACCCTCAATATATACTGTATCAATGACCTAATTTTACTTTTAGGTCAGAAAACGACCGACAAGGCCAAAATACTAAAAATAATATTGTTTTACATTAAATGTTAAATTGAAACCCTAATCAAGCAACATAAGGACGTCATCCCCTTTCTAGGGTGACGTTAGCCCCTTTTAGTGCAAATGCAACCTCCAGGAGAAAAATGTTAGCCCTCCTTGGGCTTCTCCAAGATGCCACACGTGCCAAACAACCCTGTCCATCTGCCAAAACGTCCATGAAGTAAGGATGACATCATGGACCTCATGGGTGATGTCCTAGGCCTTCTAAGGCCAACATTCCACTAAAAAAGGGCCAATCCCCCTGGGTCCAGCTCTGCCAAGGTGCCTCTAGTGGAACGTCCTCCTCTTCTCCGGTGTAAAGCCCTTGATCCATCTATGTCCTATATCTGCCCCTTGATGGGGTCTCAACATCCATTTGATGGGATCTTCAGCCCCATGGAGGTCCAAACTGATCATCTCCCCATGTGTACCGGTCCAAATGGTACCTGTCCGCTGGGCATGATCCTACACATCAACAACTACGCCCTCCATGGGCTCATCAGTCATAGGGATCATAGCAATGTCAATCACATCTCATCATCAATATTATTAAACACGTGCATGAAATCCCTAATACATCAGTCAAAATCTCAAAGACATTAGACAAGCCCGCAATACAAGTTTGGAGAAAATGACAGGCGTCCTATTGGGCTAGTGTCCACTGGTAGAGGAAAGTTTCCAGAGAAGACCTCATCCAAGCCATGTAAGTGGGTGATTTGGTCAAGGGATGTCCAAGTAGGTGGGTGAAATGGGGGTAGAGGATGCAAAAAACTTTACCTGTGGGTGCCTTTGTAGAAGGCGAGTTGTACCTGTCCTGGATGCAGTTTTTTCCAAGCCCATTCATGCCTTTTATTCTTATTATTTTTATTCTTTTATTCTTTATGGCCTTTTTTCTTCAAGAGATAATTAGGGGACACTGCCCTGGCGTGGTGACCAGTGGTGACAGCGTTACCCACAAGTAATATCACAGAAATGAGAAGGATGGCTCGTGATGAGCTCCCCTTTCCCTTGGCCATGCAACCAAGAGTCACTACCCTGGTGTTGTGACCAGATGGTGTTAATGTCATACTTCTAGGCACCCATGGACCTAATAGGCTGGCTCGTGATGAGACCCCCTATCCTCTGATCAGGTCTTGTTTTATTATTTTTTTGGGTCCCGCTTGTTTCTTGCTGAGAAGCCTTTTATTGCTTTCTCGGGGATCCTTGGGCGAAGCATCTCGAGGTTTTATTCTTAGGATTTTATCTTTTACCATCTTGATTTTACCTTCTTCCCACAATATAAGGTGCAATCCTGAAAGTAGGTCAACCCAGTGCCCAGACAAATGGAATGGGACAAGTGAGCGGGAAACAAGATGAAAAAGTGGTGTTGTGATGGGAGCGAACAATGGCTTTTCATAAATCCCCCCCAGTGGAAAACCAAAACCTACATACATAGGCTTGGTGGGGCACCCTATCAATCCCCCCAAACATGGTCAAGTGAGAAAGTGTAAGATCCAAGCAGTCATTAGAAATAAAAGGAATCAGATGAACATATTCAAGGGTTTTGATGATCAAAGTGACACATACCATGATACCTGGAATAATTACCTCATGGAGCAAGAACCATCTCCGACACAGGACCAAGCCGATGGTGATGGATGTTGCTGCTACTGACAATATAAAGATGTTGGAAGAAAGAAAAGTTGGTCCTTCCAGGGCCATGCTAAAGTCAATCCTGCTCTCGGTACTCCATGTCTAGGACCTGTGGGCCTCGAGACATGATCTCCTAGTTATCCCTAAAAGTGGGGGATAACAATATACATAGAATAACTTCAGAGAATATTAGTTATGGTACAGGATGTGTCTCAAGCGAGACTTATGATGTTCTTCATAAAAGGGTTGATGGAGCGCTTGAGGGGTTGGGTCAAGGATTTTAAGCCTGCCAACTTGCATGATGCTATATGGAAGACTAGGGACTTGGGATCAACAACAAAGATGATATTTACCCCTAGAAATCTTCTAAACCAAGGGGGTAGAGACCAAATACCTCCTATGAACCAAGTCAGGAGAGACCAAAGGGGGTTTGACCGGGGAAGAGGTAGAATGGATGAGCCCACTAGGAGGGAATTGAGAAGGAAGAAGTTCTACTTCACCTGGAAAGAGCCTTGGGATCCAACACACAAATGCATGGGCAAGGGAAAGGATCACTACATTGAGGTGATCTTAGACGATGAGGAGGAGGAATATTTCATCCATCTACAAAACATATAGGCATATCCCACATGACACACAAAAGAGGAGGATGCAAGTCACGACCTAGTAGTAGATGAAAAGGTGACACTAGAATCCATCAGCAGGGTACCTAAATTCAACACTTTCAAGATGAGAGGGGTGCTACAAGGGAATAAGGTCTCAGTTCTCATTGATGGGGGTGCTTCACACAACTTCATTGATTCAACCCTACTGCAGAGGAGACACATACCTACAATTGATTTTGAGGGATTTTGAGTGGACGTAGTAGGGGGGCACACTATGCCTTGTGACAGATACATTATGGGAATAAAGCTTACATTGGGAAGGCATGATTTGGCACAGGATTTCTATGTTATGGACCTTCTAGACACCGAAATCATCCTTGGAGTACAATGGCTTAGTACGTTGGGGCCAATCACTACAAATTACAAGACTATGGAAATGTCTTTTACAAAGGAAAATGGGAAAAAGGTGGTTCTCAAGGGCATGACAGGAAACACAACGAGAGTGGTGATAACAAAGAGCATGGAGGCCATGTTCAGGATGGAAGACATTGCTTATGCAACATAGTGTAGAATATCGGTTAGGGTGGATAAGAAAGGGGAAACCCACTACTCACTAGAGATCCAGAGAATCATTGACACACACAACAAGGTCTTTGAGCCCATACCACCAGGAGCACCACTAGATAGGGGGTTTGAGCACATCATAGAGTTGGAGGAGGGTGAGAAACCTATCATCACTACTCCCTATAGGCACCCCAAGAAGTATAAATACGATATTGAGAAGGCCATTAAAGAACTACTAGACTTGGGCCACATTAGGCCAAGTTCCAGTCCCTTTGCATATTCAATGGTATTGGTGAAAAAGAAGGATGGGACCATGCACATGTGTATTAAATACATGTATTTAAATAAGAAGGAAATCAAGAATAGATACCCCATCCTGAGGAATGATGAGCTATTGTATGAGCTCCATGGGTCTGTACACTTTACAAAGATTGACTTACGCTCTAGCTATCATCAGATAAAGATGAGGGAGCAAGATGTCTCCAATATTGCTTTCCGATGTCACTATGGACACTATGAGTTCTTGTTAATGCCTTTTGGGTTGACTAATGCACCGACCACCTTCCAATATTGCATGAATCATGTTTTCAACAAGCAACTCAGGAAGTTCCTCTTGGTCTTCTTTGATGACTTGTTGACCTATAGCAAAACTTGGGAGGAGCACCTTCAACATGTAGAGTAGATTTTGGCTATCAAGGAAGAGCAATCCTTATATGCTAAGGAATCCAAATGTGAGTTTGAAATGACAGAGGTCCTTTATTTAGGGCACATCATTGGAGTGAAGGGGGTACAAGTACACTAAGAGAAGATACAAGATAAACTTGACTGGCCCACACCTAAGACACTCACATAATTGAAGGGATTTTTGGGCATCTGTTGCTATTACAGGAGGTTTGTCAAGGGATTCTCTCAACTTTATGCACCTTTGACCAATTTGACCAAGAAAGGGGCATTCAAGCGGAGTCCAGAAGCACAATTGACCTTTGACAAAATTAAGAAGGTGATGAGTACGTGTCCAGTATTGGCCCTACCATTTTTTGCACAACCTTTCACAATAGAGTGTGATGCCTGAGGGGAAGGCATTGGAGCAATGCTTATGCAAAATATGCACCCTATTGTTTATGAAAGCCTAAAATTGAGAGGTCCTTAGCTCCTCTACACCATCTATGACAAAGAAATGCTAGCCATCATGCATTCATTGGCTAAGTTTAGGCAATATTTGGTTGGGGAAAAATTCATCGTGAAGACAAATCACAACAACCTCAAGTACTTCCTGGATCATAAGGACTTAAATGAGAGGCAAAAAAAGCGAGTGAGCAAAATCTAGGCCTATGAATTTGGCATTGAGTTTTTCAAAGGGAAGAATAATGTGGTGGTAGATGCCTTATCCATAAGACCATCAATTTATGCCATGACCAAAATCTCAGTGGATTGGAAGGCCCACCTTTTGGTGGAATACTCAAAAAACAGATTTGCATGTGAATTGATGGATGGACAGGTGCAAGATGAAAAATTTAGAATCATGGATGACATCATATACCACAAGGGCCGAATTTTCTTGGTCCCTGTGTCAACCTCTAAGTCCAAAGTGATACAAGCATGCCATGATTCACCAGTAGCAGAGAATCAAGGGTTCATCAAGACATACATGCATATAAAGGAGAGATTCACTTAGAAGGGATTGAAAGAAGATGTGATGTGCCACATCAAGGAGTGCACCAGTTTTCAGGTAAACAAATATGAACACACTCACCCAACATGATTACTACAACCACTTCCCATCCGGGAGCACAAATGGGAAATCATATCTATGGATTTTATCACAGGGTTGTTCAAGGCTCAGGGAAAAGATTGCATTTTCATGGTAGTAGAAAGGTTGACTAAGTTTGCGCACTTTTTTTCCATTGCCACAGACTACAGTGCAACACAGGTTGCAGATTTGTTCTTCTGAGAGGTGTTCAAATTGCATGGTTTACCTAAAACCATTGTTAGTGATAGGGACAACAGGTTTATGAGCACATTTTCGAAGGAACTCTTCAGGTTGGTAGGTACGGCCTTAACACCTAATACCATCTACCATTCTCAAACATATGGCCAAATAAAGATAGTCAACAAATGGGTTGAAGGCTACCTTAGGAATTATGTGGTAGGGGAGCAAAAGGCATAGGTTAAATGGCTTCATTTGGGGGAGTATTGCTACAACACCACCCATCATATGTCCATTGGTATGCAATCATTTAGAGCCTTATACAACTATGAACCCCTCTCATTTGTGGAGATTGTCTTTGGCGACAACAGGGCTCCCATGGTTCAGGATTGGATTCAACAGAGTCAGGACATACTTAGGGAACTTAAGGATCACCTTCAAAGGGCACATAATCAACATAAGGTACATGCAGACAAGCACAGGGTGGAGCACACATTTGAGGTCAGTGACTTGGTTTATTTGAGGCTTCAACCGTACAGACAAGAATCCATTAAGAGAAGTGGTGCAGAGAAGCGACAACCTCGATTTTTCGGTCCATACAGGGTCAACAAGAAGGTGGGGGTTGTGGCATATGAGCTTGATCTACCACATGGAAACAAAATACACAATGTCTTCCATGTGTCTTGTTTGAAGAGAGCCATTGGTAAACACATCATTCCTATTGAGGAATTGCCACCTTTGGATGAAGAAGGACAACTGGTACTGGTATCGGAGGAGACACTAGAAGTCCAGCTGGAGGAGATACTTGAAGTCCGGGAGAAGAAGTTGAGGAAAAGAAGCATCAAAGAATATTTCGTCAAGTGCAAGAACCTACCCATAGAGGATGCCACTTGGGAAGGGGAACATATGATTCATGAGATAGGTCCATAATTGAGACAGGTCTAGCAGGGGAGACTGTAATATCCCCCATCTCTTGATGAAGAGGTCTGGAGAGACTCAATAGTCTAGCTATCCCCACTAGACTATAGTCTCATGCATCATGGGGACAAAGTCAACCAGAATTCACTTCATAAGAACAACATTATATTATTGAGTTGAGTTTGTGTGAAAAAGGGTAACTCAATGAAAGAAAAGAAAAGGTGGAGTTAAGCTAGGATTTAACCCTAGGGGTTAACTAACTCAACAAAAGAATAGAGTGGAGGTATAAAATAAAGGAAGGGAGCACTTCTAAGGCATTATGGATTATTATAATTTTGCATTTGGGCTCTTGAGCACAAGCAATTTTGAGGGTTTTGTGACTAAAACCCTATTGATCCAGGGGATCAAATTTTGCTCAAAATTCAAAGTGCTTGGAATCGCTTCAAATCAAACAGGAGCGTAGACCTCGTCTTCACGAACCCAACGCAACTCGTTTGGGTTCAAACAGACGTTGGATGAGAGAGATATCACGTTCTGTTCAAAACGTCAAACAGGAAAAAAAAAAGGGATGTTGACTGTACAGTCCATACAGTCCGTACGGATGTTGACGTGGCATGTCCGTATGACATGTGGCAGAGATGAATTGGCAGGACCATACGACACATGGAATTCATTTATTGGCAGATGTGGATGAATGATATGGCGACATGTGGCAATTTTTGGTTGGTTGTACGGTGTCACGTGGCCTAGTCGTGCGCTGCCACGTGGCACCCTGTTATTGGGTTGTTTGGTTAAAAGTTTATGGAGTCCACCAGAATCGACCTCATGACCTCCACCTCTGTCCAAAGATTTAACAAAGTCCAACCAACTGATGCGCCACAATATGTGCCTTGTTATATATATGAGTTAATATATATTTAACTTTTATTTTTTGTATGGTTGGCGTGGGGGTTCGGGATGGGGCTTAGCCCCAGCCCCCGGTCGCACGACCCATATCCATATGACCATACAGTGGGATCCACGACCATTGTTGGTGCACATGCAGATTTTGGATTTGGTTTCAAACAGTTACACAACCAACGTCTGCCACTTGTCATGATAACATTTGCTCTTAAAGTCTTGGCCCTTTTAATTTGAACGCGCAGTCACATGGGCCACATGACCATAGCCTTGGCGGTTAGGGGCTAGGCATGCCCATAACCGTCCTACAGTTCGCACCGTTTGTGCGGTTGCGCCCGATGCTGAGTTTTAACGCATAAAAGCGCGTGGGGGCTAGGTTGAGGCAACAAGGGTGCATTTTGGTGATCCAGAGACAACAAGTTTGAAGGGGAACTTCCAGGAAGCCTATCTTCTTCAATTTTTGGCCAAACGAGGTGCTGAAAAAGCCCAGCTAGGGGTTTTTGGACGTTCTAAAGCCATTGGAGCCATCTATTTGGAATTTTGAGCATTGTAAAGCACATATTTGAGCACTTTGAGCAAATAATACAAAATATCCATTGGAAGTTGGACTAGGAGATGTAGCCCAAGAGAGGGGTGAACTCCTTTATCATTTGTTATGTTATGTGTTTTTTGTTCACTGTTTATTGTTGTTGTTTATATGCATCTTGAATGAGTAATTTCTATAAAAGTTGTGTTGCAAAATTGATCCATTTGCATTTTAACACATGAATTAAATCTTGCAAATATTTTTAAGAATACAAGTCTTCTTCATTTTTAGATCACCTATAGATCAACTCGGTGGTGAAATATCCCACCTTTCTTGATCCAAGCTTGGTTCTGAAGGTGCAACAATACTCCCACACCATTATACAGTGTTACAAGGGTCAAATCTCTTAGCAGAGGCATATTAGTGCGCATCCTAAGGGGGTTTCCAACAAGAGGGTGCACCACCTTGTGAAGAACAGTTTGATCTGAAGTAAGGAGGGAGATTTTGGGAAAAGGAACATCTTGGTTTTCTTTGTATGGCCTAGGGAATCATATCTAGTCTATTCAGGAGAAGGTTATCCCAACAGATTATTTCCTAGATCTTGGAATGAGTTGGAGAAGAGAGGGGCACACTGCAGAAGGAGGTTTTATTCATTTGGTGGCCCATATATTTATAGATCATCTTGAGACTTCACCAATGGGATTGCATTGGCCCTGTTATCGCACAGTTTGTAGCTAGGATAAAAGCTATGAGATAGAGGGCCAAATTGGCGTAACAGGAACCAATCCCACACAATGTCAACACAATGGGATGGTTCTTTATATTTAGAGAGGTTAGGCCCAGGGGAGACGTCCCCGGTGACCTAGGGTTTTGAAGAGGCAAAAGGCTAATAAGACCAAGATAAGGTTTTCCCCCTTCACAAGTCACCACCCAGATAGATAGTCCAGCCAAAGGCCAATTTAAGAAGTAAAACCCCAAAAGAAGTGTACCTGCCTGGAACAAAGCAACAACAAATTGATATGTGCAAGCTATTTCAATGGGTTAGTACTTCATAAGATTATCTGATAAATACATATAAGAAATTAGCAATAAATGTTGACGAAGTCAATGTTTATGAATATCAATGAAAAGTTATAATACTTCACCAATAAATATTGGAACAATGTAGCATTCAATGTAACCAATCAACACCTTATTCAATTAATGCCTAAACCATCATTCAATTGCTCTTAAAACAAAACGTTGCTGCATTAAAGATGAAATAACCAATGATGATGTCAACAACTAGGGTTAGAGTAGTTAGTTGAGTTTAGGGTTTGAAATTCAGGGGGTTTTGAGAGTGTTTTAATCAAGTTTCACTTCAACTTGGAGGACTTTAGATCAGTGCCTTAGAGGGTAAATGGGGTCAAAAGTGAAGGACGCAAGGGTTGAAGGAGGAAGGCTAAGGACTAGAGGGAAGAGTTCTGAAGTGTTTATCAAAACCCTAGGGGAGAGAGGCTCACTCTGGGGTTGCTATAGCAAGGCCTCGTGCTCTCTCCTCCTTCCTTAGGTCAACTTGGCAAAATGGCTAGCTCAGATGAAGCACAAAATCAAGACAAGAAGGATTAATGAGGGAGAGTGTTGCTACAACAAGGCTCTTTCATCAAACCCTAAAAGAAAAACGGCCCTAAGTGTAGATAACCTAGGCCTGGGATGTCTTCTTCCTCTTGAATTCTAAATGGTATGGCTAGCATAGGAGAGGAAGAAAAAGGAGTGTAGCTACAACTAGGCTCTCTTTTTCTTCTTCAATGGCTGAAAGTTTCTCTATCAGGGGACATGAGACAAGGACCTACTTGTGTGCTTGTCACCTAGGGTTTTGATTCAACAAATTATAAATATATGCAAGAAAATAAGACTACAACCATTCATTTAAGAAGTTTTGCAGAAAAATACTTACAATTCATCAAGAAATAACCATGCAAACCCTAGTTGTAACACCTTCCTTCAAGAGAAACACCATAAAATGCCAAAAATGTCTTCCTTCAATAAGTGAGCCTCACTTAATTAGCCAAATACCCAAGATAGGGTGCAAATTTCAAACCTCCTTATGGAGTGAATCCAGTAGTGATGATAAAATGAGGATAAAAAATCCTCAATATATATTGTATCAATGACCTAATTTACATTTTAGGTCATAATAAGGCCGACAAGGCCATAATATCAAAATTATATTGTTTTTACATTAAATTCTAGACTAAAACCCTAATCAAGAAAAAAGGTAAGATGTCACCCCTTCCTAGGGTGACGTTAGCCCCTATCAGGGCAAATGTAGCCTCCTGAAGCAAGACGTTAGCCCTCATTGGGCCACTCCAAGCTGTGACACATGCCAACTGTGTTGTCCATCTACCAACATGTTTATGATGACGTCATAAGCCTCCTGGTGACGTCCTGGGCCATCTAAAGACAACGTCCCTATGAAAGTGGGTCAATCCCCCTAGGCCAAGCAGTGTCGGGGTGCCTTTGGTGGAACGTTCTCTTCTTCTCTGGTGCAAAGTCTCTGATCATCCTCTTCCCTATCTCTTCCCCTTGATGGGGTCTCAACATCCATTTTGTGGGCTCTTTATCCCCATGGATGTCTGAACTGATCATCTCCCCATGTGTATCGGTACAAATGGTACATGTCCGTCGGGTATGGTCCTGCACATCAAAAGCTATGCCCTCCATGGGATCATCAATCACAGGGATCATAGCAATGTCAATCACATCTCATCATTAATATTATTAAACATATGCATAAAATCCCTAATACATATGTCAATAGCTCAAAGACATTACACAAGCCTGCTATACAAATCAGGAGGAAAAGACAAAACGTTCTATTGGGATAGTGTCCATCGGAAAAGGTGAGTTCCCAGAAGAAAACCTCATCAAAACCATGTGAGTGGGTGATGTGGTTAAGGGAATTCCAAGCATGTGGGTGCAGTGAGCGCCAAGGATGCAATGTGTTATCTGTGGGTGCCTTTGTAGAAGGCGAGATGTACCTGTCATAGATGCACTCTTTCCAATCCCATTCTTGTCTTTATTCTTTTATTGCTTTTCTTTTTGTTCAGGAGCTAATCAGGGGACACTGCCCTGGTGTGGTGACCAGTGGTGGCAGTGTTACCCATAAGTACTTTCACATAAATTAAAGGCTGGCTCGTGATGAGACCCCCTTTCCCTTGGCCATGCAACCAAGAGTCACGGCCCTGGCATGGTAACTAGCCGGTGGCAATGTCATACTTCTAGGTACCCATGGACCTAATAGGATGGCTCATGATGAGACACCCTATCCTCTGACTAGGTCTTGTTTTATTATTTTCTTTCGGGTCCCTCTAGTTTCTTGCTGAGGAGCCTTTTATTGCTTTCTCGGGGATCCCTGGGCGAAGCATCTCGAGGTTTTATTTTTAGGCTTTTATCTCTTACCATATTGCTTTTACCTTCTGGGCCTTTAGCCCCTTCTTCGCACGAGACAAGGTGCAATCCTAAAGAAAGGTCAACCCAATGCTCAGACAAGGGGAGTGGGACAAGTGAGCGGAAGACAAGATGAAATATTGGTTTTATGATGGGAGCGGACGATGGCCTTTCAGAAGTCCCCCCAAGTGGCAAACCAAAACCTATGGACAAAGGCTTGCTAGGACACCCTATCAATCCCCCCAAACATGGTCAAGTGGGCAAATGTAAGGTCCAAGCAGTTGTTAGAAATAAAAGGAATCAGATGCATATATTTAAAGGTTTTAATGATCAAAAGTGACACATACATGATACCTAGACCAATTACCTCATGGAGCAAGAACTCTTTCTAATACAGGACCAAGCCAATGGTGATGGATGTTGCTGCTGCTAACAAGACAAAGATGATGGAAGAAGAAAAGGGTGGTCCCTCCAGGGCTATGCTTAGGTCAATCCTGTTCTCGGTACTCCATGTCTAGGACCCGTGGGCCTCGAGACATGTTCTCCTAGTTATCCCTAAAAAGTGGGGATAATAGGCCCAATCTATCATTCCGATGATTTTTGTAGAAGTTGGAGGCCTCTAGAGGTGAGGCCCAAAATATTGGAGATTCAGTCAACCAAGGGGGCGCAAACCAGTTGAGAGTTTTCTCATTTAGAGAGCCAAAAATCCACCTTTCAGTCTGAGATTTCACCAGGAGGGTTCTAGGAGCCCGATCTACATTCCGAGGGAGTTTTGTGGCATTGGGAGCACATGAAGAGGAGGGTCGAAACCTAGGAGGTCTACAACTACCAGGGTAGTGCACAACTCAACGAGTTTGGAGGGTGTGGCATTGCATTGGATCAGGGCCCCATCTCATCTGTCTTCCCTTGCAACTATTGGCCTTTGGAGGCTGGGATATTCTCTTCAGAGGGCCTTTGGAAGGCTATTATCATTGTATTGGATATTATTGTAGGAGCTGTCATCCCATTTTGGTTATTATTGGGGTTTTCTTCCAGATCTGCAGATCTCTTGTTACATGATCTATCTACTATCTAAATAAAGGTCAGATTTGACATTATTGGCTCTATATTGGTGTTATTTATTATATCTTGTCTTTGTTTATGGTATATGCTTTAGATCTGTTACTTCATTGCTTTAATCATCATCATATAAACCCTAATGTGCAACTCCATGAGTAAACCTGCAAACATATAACCAAACACAAACAAACAATGAGAAATTAGTGTTCTAAGCAAAAAAATTGGCTTGGGAACATTACATGATATCACCCCTCACTCATATATGATATAAAATAAAGATAAGCAAGAATATATACACAAATGGAGAGATACAATATGAAAATGAAACTACAACTATACTAGCATGATATGCAGATGGTATATACAATGAATGAGAATGCCTACCTAACTTACCTGTGAAGTCAAGTATTTGCCTCATGATGGGGTTTAAGGAGGTGTCCATTAACCGACAATGGACATTTTCTTCCTTCAAACATGGATAGATAGTAGGCATTATTGACTGACTTCATTCTGATTCTGAAAGGTCCAAGCCAAAACTACACATTCCCTTTAACATTAGTAGGCTCTCCTTTCTTTGTGTCCCACATCCAGACCATATCTCTCTCTTGATACTCCTTTGCTTCAAAATTGGTTATTTCTTTTATAACTCTAGTATATTGTTTTGAGGGAGGGGGGTGGGATTCAGCTGTAAGCACTTCTTGTTGGCTTGGCTTGATCAATATGTCATCATCCCCTTTCTTTAGTAACTTGACAGTTCCAACTTCCTTGTCCTTGTATTTATCTAGGAGTTGTTGATACTCTTCCTTCTTTGGCCATTGTATCTCATCAAAATCTTCCTCTGAAATGAAAGGCAAATCCTCTGGATAAAATATAGGAAAGTTTTCCTTGATTGGTTCATGTGTCACACTAGTTTCAACATCATTGTCAATTTCTTGCACATGGACCTTGGCCATTGGAATATTTGGAAGGTGCTCTATTGTCCCATTATTCATAGGTACTGTTATCCCCTACCCTAGGGATAACTAAGGAGATCATGTGTCGAGGCCCACAGGTCCTAGACATGGAGTGTCGAGAGCCGGATGACTTGAGCATGGCCCCGGAGGACCCCTCTTTTCTTCAGTGAAACCCATTTATTAACATCAGCATCCATCCCACCAGCCTGGTCCTGAAGTAGCAGTAAGTCTTGCTCCATGAGGTAATGAGTCTGGGTATCATGGTATGTGTCACTCTGATTATTGAAGAACTTGAATATGTTGCATTTAATTCTCCTTCATTTCATAATGTTTTCTTGGAAAGTATGCTCTTTAACTTGTTCATACCTGGAAGGGTGACATGATGCCCTAGTAAGTTGATCTCCCTTTAGGATGGGTTTCCACTGGGTGGGTCTGTGAAAGGTCATTGTTCGTTCCCTCCATACTTACCACTCTCCATCTTTATTCCTCTCATCTCCCCCTATCTTTGTTTGGGCATTGGGATTTTCCACACTAGGAAGGGTTGTACCTTGCCTTGTGGAAAGAAGGAGCTAAAGGCCCAGAGGGAAAAAGTAGCTGGCAAGAGTTAAAAGCCAAAGATGAAACTTTTGAGATGCTTCGCCTAGGGATTCCTGAGAAAGAAATAAAAAGCTTCTCAGTAAGAAAAGGGAACCCATAAGAAAAACAAACACTCAAGGTATTAGTTGGTGGATGGAAGGTCTCATCATGAGCCGACCTATTATGACCATGGGCATGTAGCGGTATGACATTACCATCTAATTGGTCACCAAAACAGGGTAGTGGCTCTTGGTCGCATAGCCAAGAGAAAGGGGGTCTCATCAAGAGCCAACCTTTTCATCTTCGTGAAATGCTTGTGGATAACGCTGTCACTTCTAGTCACCAAGCCAAGACAATGTCCCTCAACTCTTCCCTTGAAGCATAAAAACAAAAGATTAAAAGAAATGAAGTTGTTAAGGTCCTAACCCGCACATCGATAGATCAATGTATTCATATGTAATAAAGGTCAATATTAATAAGACCTTTCAATAAAATAGAATAAGGCGGATGTAAGAAGATCTAATAGAAGCTTCCGCTTCTAGAAGGATCTTCCTCTAGATGCTTCTTTTTAGTATAAATAGGAGTCGAGGGTATGAG
>ML783418.1:116295-135884 GCA_009831015.1 Picea engelmannii | reverse complement strand
GTGAACATTGCTATCTGATTCAAAGTGCTATTTCTGTTGCTATTTCGTATATCATTTCTGTGTATTGTGAAGATTATGCTGGATATTTTACTGTTATTCTGTCATTTCTAGCAGTTCGTTTCTGTTCTGCATATTTTATATATCTGGTATCTTGCAGAAGTTAAGAATAAAATTTAATGAAAGGGCTAGGAAACAATGACATCTATGACAATGTGCAATTCTCCCTCTACAAAGGCACTGACATGTAATATTTACATTTCCTTGTTATCACTGCACCCCATGCCCAAACACTACCCCACGCCATACACTTACATGACCTAGATTGGTTCTCACCTGGGTAACACCCCAAACTTAAGGAAGATTAGCCCAATAGGACACCTTGTGACCTTCTCCAAACCTGACTTGTTAGATTGCATAACGTCTTTGAGCATTTGTCTGGGTAAAGGGGGGTTTGATGCACATGTTTGGGTAATTTAATTATTGGATGTGATGTACATGTTATGATCCCTGTGACTTATGAACCCCTGTAGGGTGTACTTGTTTTTGTTGCAGGACCTTGCCAGGTGGATAGGTACACATGGGGGAATGATTAGCTCAGACCTTCATGGGGTTGAAAGCCCATAGATGGATGTTGTAACCCTAGCCAAGGGAAAGAAGACATCAGAGTTTTGCACCAAGAAGAAAGAAGGATGTCACCTTGGAGGCACCCTGGTAGACCTAGACCCAGGGGGATCTTGTTTTTCCACTTGGACGTTGACCTTTGAGATCCCATGACGTCACCATCATGACCCTGCACATAATCCAGAGCTAGGTTTTGCATTTTAAGGGCAGTTGCGAGCTAGTTGACATGTGTGGGCATCATCCAGGGCCTTTTGAGGGCAAACATTCAGCATCTGGAGCCCAACGTTCCACCTTAGGGGCTCAACGTCACCATAGAAGGGCATGACGCCATCCTTGGAAGTGTTTTTAGATGCTAATTAATTTTATTTATGTCTAATTTGAATTTATTTGTAAATTGGTCAGGTCGCCCTTTATTTGACCTAAAATTAATTAAAGGTCACTAGTTTTGTATAAATAAAAATAAAGTACATTCATTTTTATCATCACAACTCCTCACAGAAGAGGAGAGGTCTGAAATTTTCACCCTAGAAGGGCTATTGGCTGAAATTGTGAGGCACGCTCTTGTATAAGGCTGATTTTTTGCAAAATCTTGGAAGCTTTTATGGTGATCTTGCATAGTATTTTCATGATTATTCTTGGTGCAAGTAGGTAAAATATGCATTTTTGTCATTTATTGAATGGTTTATATATGGTTTTATTTTCTCATACAATATTATGAGATTGCATGGTATACTTAGTGCTTGAAGTAAGGAACTTAATTTGCTACTTTCTTAATTTCTATTTGCCAAGCTTTTCATTGAATTGATCTAGTAACTAGTGAAATCCTAGAGCCCTAGTTTCCTAGCACTCTAAGGTTTTGACCTAGTTATCTTTGCCTAAGTTCTTATCCCATAAAAATTCTAAGGAGAGCATGGTGCTAGGGCCTAGAATTGCCTACACCCTAGTATCTTATTTTCTTGAGGAAACTGCATAGGGGGACTTAAGTTACTTCTTCTCGTATGCATTCCTCTTGGAATTTTGTGCACTATCACAATTGATTTGCAGCCTTAGAAGAAGCCATCCACTTGACTCCATAAGCCCTAGAAGGCACTAGTTCCATCCTCTCTCTTATTGAAGGATTGATTAAACACTCAAACTCTCTTCCTTGAAGTTTTTTCTAACTTATACTAACCTTAAACTAGACTAATTCATTAACTAACTTGTTGCTGTTGCAAATCATTGCTACAACCATACAAATTCATGCTAAATTTCCACATTCAACTACATAACTCACACTTAACTCATCCAGAAATCACTTGTGACAATTGCCAATCAATCTACTAGATAAATGTTGAGTTTGCATGGTGTTTTCTTGCAATTTTGAGCTCTAGAATTTGCTGCTGTTACAAAATATTGCTACAGCCATCTAACTACAACAAATTCTATGCAAAAGTGATATTAAATTCTAGCTAAACAGTGCCAACTTTTCTTGTGATAATTTATTATCAATTTGCCTAGTCAAAGTTACTTTTTCTTGTCTTTTTCAAGCAATTTCAAGGCATAATTCTTGTGGTTGTTACAAAATACTCATTGTTGTTATAAAATGTTACATTGCTGCAACTTTACATTAGCTAGCCCATTTTTTGAAGGTCCGTGGTCTTAAGAAGCACTGACATCATATTTTGTACTTGAAAGATGTCGTATTTTCTTTGTTGTCTTGTTCTAGGCAGGTACACTCCATTTTTTACTGTTGCTTCATCCCTTAAAGACCTTAAGAACCTTTTAACTTGAGTGACCAGTGAGAGGGGGGTTTTCTTTCATCCTTGCCTTAGTCTTATCAACCCTTTAGGTCACTGGGGACATCTCCCTTGGGGTAACTTTGATATACTCCTAAATAGAAAGGGGTTTCCTATTAAGGTGATAGTGATAGGTCACCCCTTGTTACCCCAATCTTGCAATCACTTGCCTTGGGCTTTGGGCAAGTACATATTGTGCGATAATAGGTACATTGATGTAATTTAGGTCCATCTCTAATGTACCTCCCAACATTGCAGCAAACTTCCTGGACAAAATAATTCCCCACACATCAGGGACGTCCACCACCACAATAACCATATGGATTATTCTCTCAGGAGATTTACCAAGGTGTACTTCAACATTCTCAACTACCCCATGAGTGGGTATGACCCTGGATTCAAAACAACACACATTCCTATAAGGTCGTGTGGCCTTTAGGTCTAGTCTCTCCATGACTCTCAAAGAAATCATATTAGCACCTGTGCCTGAATCAAGCATATAGTTGTTAAGACATTTGTTATTCACTAATAATTTCATGAAGAAGGGTGGGTGTCCATCACACTGAACCCTAAAATGGTCTGCTTGTAACATAATAGGAGGGTCCATTGGCTCATCTGATACTTTGAAAAAAAATTCGAACCTTTCTTTTACAGATGGAATGTTGATAACTTCCTTCAGTGGAATGGTCATGTGCATTTTTGCCAATGCACCTTCAAAGTCAAAATTCAAATCAACCTTGTCAATTTTGGGAGGATTTTTAGGAATAAGTATGTTCATAGGAGGAGGTCTTGGTTGTGAATTTGTAGGTCCAGTAGAGAGATGTTTGTTCATTCGCTTTTGTCTAGTATACACTTGAAATTCTTGTTTTTTCAACTTTTCTCTTGACTCTTGATCGATATTATTTATCACCTCCATTCTAGCCTTCTTGGTTGCTTCCTTCATGCCTTCTTAATGTTCTTCAATTGTGATATTAAGGCAACATTTTTGGGCCTCAATGGTATGATAAATAATGTTTACTTGGTCATGTTCACCATTGTTTAGGGGACATTCATGCTCCCAATGTGAATCTCTACATTGAAAGCACCAAGGATTCTCCTCTACCATGTTTATGGGAGCTAAAGTATTAGGGATTTCTTGATCATTCTTTGGTTTGAAAACTTGAGTCCCTCTTTGGAATTGCCCTTTATAAGGAGGCCTAGGAGCTTGTTGTTGGGCTCTTTCTAAGTTGACAATCCTATTCATCATTAATTATTGGATTTTGACCATGCCATCTACAGTCAATTGTAGCTTTGCCAAGCTAGCGCCAATATCAATCTAATCCTACTTGCCTTTAGGCTTTGGGCAAGTATATATTGCACGATAACATTTTTGGCGTTGTTTTCGGGGAACATCGAGTCAATTTTCCTCGAACGACACTTTTTCGGTAAGCCTTTTTCTCAAAGCCTTTCAATTTTAAAAGCTTACCTAGCGACTCCACTGAGGGTGATTCCCTCTTTTCCCTTTGATAATCCCTCGAAGGATTATCTGGTGACTCCACTAGTGATTAAACCAAACATGGATTCTCTATGGGACCCAATTAATTTTAAACCCTTGGATATGAGTGAAATGCCAAGGTATCCTCGACAAATGCCTCCAAGGTATGTAAAATGGCTCCCTAAATTCACTTGTGACGATGAGGTTAGAGTCGAAGACCACATGAGAAAATTCTAGGCCTTTTTTAAACTCCATCCTATCATTGATGATGTTGAATATCTAGCAATGAAACTTTTCTCTACCACTCTTCATGGCAATGCTATAAAATGGTATGATGGCCTCCCTAATGCTAGTATTACATCCATGAATAAATTAGAAGAGGTCTTCCTTAAGAGATGGAATATCAAAGAGGATCCTATGGTGTTGGTGAACAAACTTAATCACATAAAGAAGAATGAGAATGAGACCATTAGGGAGTTCCATACCAGGTTCTAGAAGCTGTCATGACAACTCCCTAGAACCTATCGTCCTGGACCCCAATTCCTCATTTTCCTTTATATCATGGAATTCTTAAGACAATCAGGATTCCTGCTCGATAAAAAGGGCCCAAGGTCAATCCATGAATCTTATGACATGGCCACAAAAGTCGAAGCCAACATATCCTCTTCCAAGGAAGAGCAATCCATTATTCCAGAAGTCAAGATTACTGAGCCCAAAGATACCCCATATATTCTTAAGAGAATAACCTTCCTTGAGACCTTCGTTGAAGAATTACCAAAAATGTTGGAGCAAGGTATAAATCAACAAGAGGTTGAGGAGAGGGATCTTGATGAAGGTTACCAATCCCATGGGGAAGAGAAAGAATTTACTCATGCTTCTACCCAGAATAATGAGGACCTGGTTGAAGAGCGAGAGTCTGAAGATATCAAACATGATGTTGAAGTATTAATGTGTTCTCCTCCCTCTGATGAAGCCATCCAATATCCTATTCCTCCTTCATAAGAAGAGGGGGATGATATTAGTCACTTTCCTTTTCAGGTTTTTGTTGATACCCTATTCTATGATTCAAAAGGTGAAGAAGAAAGGGAATCCTTGGACAAGCTATACCCTTTGTATTATGAAGCTAAATATGTAGGGCAAGTCATGAGGACGAGGCATTGATGCTTGCTCTTTCATTTGATGAAGTCATCCAAGTCTTTGATGCCCCTTCACAGGAAGAAGCGAATACAATAAGTTATTTCCCTTTCCAATATTTTGAAGATGCTTTATTTTGTGATTTGGAAAGTAAAGAACAATTAGAGCCGTTAGATGTTTTAAGCCTTTCATGTTATGATAAAGGTAATGACATGGTTGCTAATATTGATGAGTTCATACACGTTGGGAAAAATAAATGGGATGTGATTGGGTATGATGGGGATCCCGTTTGCGACTCTGAGGGTCATTTCCATTTGTTGCCTTCACAAACATCATACGAGATTTCCATTGATTCTGACATATGACAACGATGAGATGGTATAATTACAAATGTTTTCCAAGCACCCAAGGGTGACTTAGTTCTATGTTCTCTTGATGATTTTCAGTCATACCTTGAGGATTTTGATGAGTGTTCCTTTGAGCATTGGATTTATTCTACGAGGAAGATTATCAACCATCGTTGTGCTCAAATCTTGATAAATGTGAGGACGTTTCTTGTGACAAGGTTTTCCATCTCCCTAAAGCAGGGTACTTGAGTTTTCTCCGGGGAAAAACCTTCTTTTATAATTCAAGGGTAGGTTGAATACCTTAAGAAGAAGTTTGTTATCTCAGTCTTTCAATTTTCCCTTAAAAAATTTCCAATCATCCTCTAGGTTCTTGCTAGTCCCTTCCTAGACCTCAGGATGTGATGATGTCCAAGGTAGCCAACCTTCAGACTCTTTGAGTCAGTATTTTGAGCCTCTAATTTTTCATGATCCCTTTTTGAGATGGATTGAGCACTTTCCTAGAAGTGTAACTTGGATAATTTTGTCCCTCCCCCCCTCCTCCATGAGATAGACTTTACGATTTCCTATAATATGATGCATGCTCTAACTCATGTTATTTTTATGCTTGAATTGTCATTTTTTTGGCTTATGATGAAGCACATAGGCAAGTATTATGAGGTATTTCTAGGATGGTTTCACTGGTTATATGACTACACCTAGCATTCAACCAACAGATAAGTAGAGGTAGGTACGCATTTTCATCCATTGTATATACCATTTGCATATCATGCTAGCATAATTGTAGTTGCAATTTCATATTGTCTTGATTCATTATGTATATATGTATTCTCATGATCATATGTTAGACTTGAGATTCTTTGATTTGTTTATTTTATCATATATGGACAAGGGGTGATATCACCACCCTAAGGGTTGCTAATGTATTTTGTTGAGATTTAGCAGGCATAGGTCATACCAAAGATGATGAGGTTCTCATGTGCTCTACGATGAGCACATGTCCCCGAGTTGGAGCCAGATGTTATCCCTTAGCCTAGGGATAACTAAGGAGATCACATATCGAGGCCCACAGGTCCTAGACATGGAGTATCGAGGGCCAATCGACTTGAGCATGGCCCTGGAGGAACTCTCTTTTATTCAACGCAATCCATGTATCACCGACAACAATATCCATCACACCATCTTGGTCCTAAAGTAGAAGACCTTGCTTGGTGGACAGGTGCACATGAGGGAATGATTAGCTTGGACCTTCATAGGGCTTAAATCCCACCGATGGATGCTGAGACCCCAGCCAAGGGGCATGACAGGGATTGAAAACTTGCACCGGGAGAAAGAAGGACGTTTCCTTTAGAGTCACCTTGGCATACCTAGACCCATGGTATTTAGATCCTCCCACATGGACATTACCCCTTGAGGGCCCTGGACGTCATCATGGATACCCTAGATGCGATCTAGAACTGGTCTTTTCATCTTGGACGACATTTATGAGGTATTGGCACATGTGGGAAGGGTTTCAGGCCTTTGGAGGCCCAACATTTCACCTTCCTTCTCGGTGTTCCATACTTGGGGCTTAACGTCACCCTAGAGGGGCATGAAGTCACTCCTAGAGTGATTCTTAGATGAAAATTAATTTTATTTTGTCTAGATTTATTTTGTATAAAAAATTGGCTAGGTCGGCCTAGTAATTATGAAGTGAAATTAATTTTAGGTTAAATTTTGTATAAATAAGCAGAAAGTGACATTCATTTTCATCACAACTTGTCCTTGGAGACAAGGAGATATGAAATTTGTGCCCTACAAGGGTTATTGGATAAAATAGTGAGGCACCACTCTTGTTTAAGGCTTATCTTTGCAACTTGGATCAATTTTTGGAGTTTTATGGTGATCTTGGTGCAAGTAGAATCTGCATTTGGTCATCTTTTGAATGTTTTATTGTATAGTTTTATTTGCTCATACAATATTGTGAAATTGCATGGTGTATTTAATACTTGAAGTAAAAAACTTAAGTTACTACTTCCTTACTTTAATTTGCCAAGCTTTCACTAAATTGATCTAGTAACTAGTGAAACCCTAGATCCCTAAAGTTATAGCACTCTAGAGGTTTGCATTTGGTTATTGTTGCATAATTATTTACTCCATAAAAAGGTTAAGGAGAGAAAGGTGCTAGGGCCTATAAATTCCTACACCCTAGCACTTTGTTTCTTGACGTCAAAATCTAGGAGGAATTAAGTTGCAACTCCTCCTAGACTTTTTCCCTCTTAGACTTTTGTGTATTATCATAAATTAGCAGCCTTAGAAGAAGATGTCATCTTTGACTCCATTACCCTAGAAAGGCACTATTCATCCTCCTTTGACCTTTGACAAGGATAATCAACTTTCAAGCTCAATTCCCTACTTGATACTCTACTAACCTTAACTAATTTTCTAACCTAACCTAGAAATATTAACATCCAAGTTGTTGTTGTCATAATCATTGCTACAAATATCATTTTGCAGCTTATATCAGCCTACTAACCATCTAAGTCATCCCAAAATTTGTCTAAGGAAAGGTACTATCAACAAGTGTTAAAGTGTGTTTTTAATTGCCTTTCTAAAGTGCAAATTCTGAAGTTGTTACTGTTGTCATAACTGTTGTTACAACCACTGTTGCAGTCCCTAACAACGCTAAAATCATCCATAAAACCATTGAGCATTTGTACAAAACAAACTATAATCATTGGATGTTGAAGTAATGTCTTATTTCTTTATTATAGTACTTTTCTGAAGTGGTTTCCATTGATGTCATCATCATTAATTAATGTTGTTATAAATGTTTGGACATGCATTTAAGTCATTTATTGACTTGTGTTAATCTTGAAAATCGTTAGTGACAAAGTATTATCAAGTTTTCAATCCCTTGTATATCTTGTCTTGTCATCATAACTTGCCATTTTTAAGATACATTACTACAACTATAATCTCATCTTTATATATAACTTGTTCTAGCAACACATAATTTGTCTAAGAAGTCACTGATTATAATTGTTGATATCATTGTTACTACTGATGTTTGATGTTTCATTGGTAAAGGGCAGGTACAAACCCACTTTCACTTTCCCTTGTCCCTTTAAACTTTATGTAAGTGACTTCTTCCGTTGAATGACCTAGAGAGAGGGGTGGGTTTTCACCGTGTCTTTCTTCCTTTCATCAACCAACTAGGTCCTAGGACGTCTCCCTTGGAGTGAGGTTTTCCTCCTCCCAAAGAGAAAGAGTTACCCTATTATGGTCACAGTGATAGGGTTACCTCCGTGTTACGTAAATATAAGCCTACTTGCCTTTAGGCTTTGGGCAAGTATAGATTGCGTGATAACATGACCAAGAAAGTAGGCCTAATGGGAAAAATTCTCTTTTCAACATCTCATCGATACCATGTTTTTGCATAGGTTTTGCAGATCAGACTATAATAAATCCTATAATCATGATAGAACATGGGTAGACTCATCCTTAGGGAAGAAAACTTAAAAAATCTAAAGCAAAGTCAGCTAAAAGAGATAATTATGAACTTAATTTCATAGACCAATAAGCTTGCAAAAATATGATGGAATCAAAGTAAAATGTGCATATGAAACTAAAATTAAGAGAATTTATTCTTTAGATGAAATTGACAAAAAAAGACTACCTACATTACATAGGCTAACTAAAAGAAAACCTATGCTATAAATAAAAAATAAAATCTATTCTATGCCCTATGTTAACCAATGGCAAGCATATGTCAAGTGAAGTAATAATGCAAGTGTAACCATCCATGCAGATGGTCCATGCCCTGAAAAATATTGTTAGGTTGAGTATGAAAATTTTAATTCCTGGCACTTGTTGGGATAGAGAAAACTCACCTATGCTAGTAATGGTGAACTGTTATTTTACAAAAACTGTAGATTTATCTTTCTCACCTCCTTCCAACTAAAAATATTCAAATAACCTTTGGTGTGCCTCTTCCATTTCCACATAGTTCTAAAGTGTCTCTTGGGCATGACATTCTAGGTTATGTGTGAACATGACATTCCAAGAGTTTGCCAGTGGAAAGGGGTTATCTTGTTAATTATGTGTAAGGATTTTAGGAAAAGGTGTGTTATCAAGGTTTTCTTTGATCACATGAGTAACTAATTTTTTTTCCTTCTTTGAATAGACCTGTTGACCACCTATTTCGACTAGGGGGTCAACTCCATGTTCCATGAAGCTATGTACCTGATGGTGCAACAAAGTTGAAGACTTTTTGGTTCTACAAGGCAATTTTAGCCCCCGACATGTCTTTTGTAATCAGAATGTTTGCTCCCTTGCATGGGATAATAATGTAATGAGTCTGCATGGATCATATTTTAGTTAGTTACCAAGGAATTTATCATTAGGTAAGTCCTTTCATCGAGTCTTTTATATCCTCAGGTAATTTTTAATTACCCTTGAGTTTTTCACTCACAATAATCCTTCAAAGTGGTGAAAGGCATTCTAATGATTGAGCCCAATGGGTGACTAGGGTCTAACAATATTGTAAATGACAATGCTAGACATTTCCTAGAGTCTTGTGGAATTCCGTCGACTCTAAGAAGTTTTTTCTAATTTATTAAAATTACCGAGTTAATAGTAATTTTAATTAAATTTGATGTAAAAATGTAAAAATTTGCTCCTAGGGATTTTGATAGGGGTATGAGTACTCAAAAGAAATGGCATGAGACCCCATACACCCTTGGACCAAGTTTAATCTCAATTTGACAAGTTTTGCTAGGTCATTATCCATGAGGAGTCCAAGTCAGTCTTCAATCAACAATTTAATTGCTTAATTTGGCTAAGTAAAAATGACAAAAATTGTAAAATAAGAAAAATGTCATGAGGAAGAGTGGGAGATGATTCCTAAGCCTTTTCCTAAGTTATAAAATTTATTTTCTAACCTAACCTAACCCCCCTTGCTTAGCCATAACCTCACATTGACCTCCTCCCTAAGGAAGTGCACCCCCCTTGGTGGTTGACTTAGCCAAAGTGAAAAATTAATTGGAAAAACCACCTAGTACCCTAAGTGTGCCCTCCTAATGTTCTAACTATATGGTTGGGTGGTCAAAAAGGTGTTTCTCCCTCTCATACACTCAACCCTCAAACTCTAAACATGACCAAAACCCTAAAAGTGCGCCCCCCTTGAGATGCTCACTCTTGCTTGGTGAGTGACACTTGGAACTCATCCAATAGGGGTCTCTCTCCTCTCCCAGGTATAAAAGAATGATCACCCCCCCCTTCTCATTTCACATCTATTCTCAGAGAAAAGTTACTATGCCCAAATCTCTCCCACTCTCCTCTCTCTCCCATTTTACTCTTGCTCTCTTGTAAAGCTTGCTGCAAGTATTTGCAACAACCTTTTTTTTCTGAATAATAGAAATATTTGGAGGATACATGGTGTGCATTGGGATTATTCTTGGTGCCAATCTTGAGCTATATTGAGGTGATATCTGTTTTGGTTCTTTTGTGTATATTCTTGTTGTAGATCTAGTGTAGGAGATCCAAGCAACGTATTTTGCTTGGATAGATCCCTAATAGTATTATTGTAGATTTATTGAGTGACTTATTATTGATTTAACAAAGTATTTTGTTATTCATTTAAATATACTCACCTCCTCTCTTATTCTATGGCTTGATATCACAATTTGTAGGTCACCAAGGGTTTTAGAAGACAAATTTCAGATCTGAAAATTTGTCTCTTCAACCAACAAAAACCTCTAATTATTTTCTATTTTGTTCACTGTTATTTCCTTCTTGTTGGGGAAATTTCTGTTCTAAAATAGGTTAAAAATTATCCATTTACTTGTTGATTTTTATATGCAATATTTTTGTTTTAATTAACATAAATTTTCTGAAAATTTTTGGTGGATTTGTAGCATTTCCAACACGCTTTTGCTTGCTGATTTTTTTTGCAGGTTTTCGCAAGAAAAGGGGAGGTGCTGCCCATTTGGGGACATAAAACACCCAACAAGAGCCTCCCAATTAAGGGTTGGAAATCCCCCTTCTTCTATTTTTCTCCTTCATTGTAAGCAACCCAAGAGAGTCTCTTGGGCTTGCATTTCTCTCATATTTTAATTTTTTGCAATTAATTAATTAGTTTTCCTACACCTTGCAAAGTGGTTGGCCCAACCAACCCATGCAAAATCATAAGGCTAGGAAGCTAAGTTAATTTTCAGTTTTATGCATCTAATATTTTGCCCCAGTTGTCCTTAAGGCGAGGTTGAGAGGCTAGGTTTTCTTGCTTTCTTTCCAAGTTAATTATTTTTATTTCATTCACCCACTTTGGCACAAAATTAGTAGGCTTGTCCTCCACCTTGTGCCTTTGCTGAGGTTGTCTAGTTGCTAGCTTACTTTCCAAGTATTTCAAGTTCATTGATTTATTTTGCCTGCACCTAGCAAAGAGGTTTGGCTTAGCCAACCCATGCTATATCATAGGACTTGCTTTCTTACTTAGATGGCTAATATTTCTTTAAGCAGACTTTTATTTTAATCATTTAAGTTGGAAATTTATCTTATCTTGTTATCTCTTTCTTAAGTTAGAAGTAATCTTGTATCTTAGTTTGCAATCTATTTTTCTAAGTTGGAGTTAATCATAGCTTGTAGATTAGGTTGGGATCAATTTATCTAGTCTAATTAGGCACCCAGACTATTACAACTTTTTCCACAAAAAATGGTGCTTGTGGAGGCTACAGGGGGTGGTAATTTGGGGATGACTTCACGGCACTAGGTGTCCCCCCTGCTTGAGCGCCCAAGTATTCCGGGTTGACTTGTGGAGCTAGGGAAGGGCCTTGTTTTCCCTTCTTCTTGAGCACCCACCAATCATTTTGGCCAAAGCGGTAAGAATCTAGGGGTAGACACATAGTATAGACTTGCATCATCAAACTTTAATCCCCCTTAAGCAAAGAGAGACTCTAAAATTTTCCTAAAAGTTATCTTTAGTTGTGCAAGCTTTGTTGTTCAAGGCATTTTCATGTTCATGTGATTTACTTTACTAACAACTTTGTTTCCAAGTACTTTGATTTCAAGTTGGGCACATATTTACTTTCAAGTTCCACTATCTCTAAAGTTGTGTATCTCTACTTGGGCATTCTACTTTCAAGTTGTGCACCATCTCTTTGGGGCAACTTGCTTGTAGTTTCCTCTTGCTTCATAAGTTGCACATTAGTTCTATTTTGTTGGCTTTTTCTCAAAGTTCATTTCATCTACTTAGAGTTGTGCACTAGCTTCATTTCCCATTTATTTTCAAGTTGCTTCAAGTTAAATATTTCATGTATGATTATTTCTTGTTCATGGTATCTTTGGTCTAATTATTCTTCATTTTTGTTATATGGTTGTGATATTATCTAATTGATTAGTTCCATTGTATATTTGTTCTTAACATATTTCATTTGTATATTTCATTTTGTAACTTATCTCAATTGTAAAGTTATTTTATTGTAATTAGACCACTTATTCATTCTTTGTATTCTTTGTGTACAAACTTAATTGACCCCTTGCCCAATCTTAGGCACTAGTCTTAGTTGTCCTTTAGGGAAATGTCTAATTGCCATTGAAGCTTTGCATTTGCATTGTTGTTTTCCATATAAGTTAGTTTTCCCCTAACTTAATAAACTAAAATTAACTCCTAGATCACATTAATCAACTTACATAGTAAGTAGGGTCTACCCCCCTTGGATTCCCTAGGAGTGAGCCTAGACGAAAGAAGTCCAAGTCGAGGTGATAATGGGTTTGGACTTAGGAATTGTGCCTCCAAGGACACACCAAGTGGGTTGGAGACTTCCCCATGCTTGTAGGTGTGTATAAGGATGACAACATATTTGGCGTCATTGCCGAGGATAAGTATTTTATCCTTCGTCAAAATGACTTACTCTAATTTATTCTTTAAAAACTAAGTAATAAATGTCTCCCTAATTTTTTTTTAACTTGGGATGTGTTATTCGTTTTTTCTTACTCTCCAAGTGGCATCTTCATTTGAAAATTCTTTGAAGTATACTACTAGGAGCAATTCACAAGGATTGGTTTATTTCTTTCCTGAACCTGAAAAGGTTTATAGGAGTAAATTAAACCGACTTGCTCCTCATAGGCTACTTGAAAGTATTGGAGAAGAAGAAATCTCTGATATCCAATTCTTATTTGCAACTAATAATCCTACAACTGTTAATACTACAACAACTAATCCTAATTTAATTATGGGTGGTATACTAAGGCCTTTGAACTTTTCAACTATTCAAGGTGCTCCTCATGCAATTCCTGACAAAGCTATTGAGAAATTGCCTGCCTTTCAGGGAAATAATGTTGTTAGTGCCAATGATCACATATTAAGTGTTGACTTATGTATATAGAAGTTGTGCAATGGTCATAATGAGATGGATGTAAAGATGACCTTGTTTGTGTATTCTTTAGAGGGGGATGCAACTAAGTGGTTTTCAGAACAAGATCCTAATAAGTTTAGCACCTTGGCCGAAATTCAGAAAGCTTTTAGAGAAAGATGGGGTGATCAGAAAGATAACCGACATTTGTTAGCTTCCCTTAGTACAAGTTAGAAAAAAGATAATGAGACTATGGATGAGTTCAACAAAAATTTTAATGACTTGGTTAAAAGTCTCCCTACAACTATTAAGCCTCTCAATGCATCTATTTTAATTCATTGCATGGAAGCCTTTGAGGGAGAACTCATATATCAATTAAGGGATACGGACCCACAAACTCTAAAGGATGCACAAAATTTTGTAGTAATGATAGACACAAATATGCAAGATGCTAGGAGGTCAAACATTCTGGGTTTCTCAAGAGGAACTTCTTCCCAATCCTATGAGGAGGAGAAGAAGAAAAGTGAAAATCAAGGGTTTTCTAATGATGGCATTAAGGAACTTACTCAACTTATCAAGCAAATGGAGGTTAATCAGGCAAATCAAATAAAACAAATAGAAATTAACCATGCCAATCAAATGAATTCCATGCAGAATAGGTTGATAGCCATGGAGAGGGCTCACTCTAGTAGACCCCAACATAAGCCAAATGATATATGGCCAAAGATACCTCCTCCTCAAGATCAAAGGCCACCAAATCCATTCGAATCCACTAACTTGGCTCATCACCAAGCTATTCCTTATTGTAGACCTTGTGGACAATTTCATGAGGAATCAAATTGCCAAGTTTTTCTTCAAGTTTGTAGTGAAATGGGACCTTATAGACCAGAAAATGAACAAGTAAATATGTTTGGTCATGAGCATAATGTTGGCATGTATGAATGGATGGATTTGATGGAGGATAGTGAGGGGGTAAATTGTATGAATAATGCGGTCGATAAGGCAACATAAAAGTTTGGTCCTAAGCCTACTCCCCAACAAGTGTTAGAAATGGCTAGATATAGAGACATTACTTATCAAAAGAATGGAAACAATACTCAAGATAGGCCTCAAGCAAGTGTTTCTAGAATACCTCCCCCCCACTCCTAAAATAATGGTTCACACAAGTTCAGAATTAAATATTGACTTAGGAGGGTGGCTCAATAATGCAAATATATTGGTACCCGTGTCATAAATTATGAAGATTCCATCTTCGAGGGAGAAACTACTCAAGGCTAGAGAAAATCCTTCTCAAAACAATGTTGACACGCCACCAACAATAGCTTACTAGGATGCACCTGTTATTTTGCAAAATATGGATAGGGGGAATGAAAAGAATAGACCCTTTTATCTTTCTTTGCTCATGAATGATTATATATTTCACAATTGCATGCTTGATTCTGGATCAAGCTCAAATGTTATGACTAATAAGGTAATGGAATAATTAAACTTAAGGATCTCAATACCTTATCATAACATTTGTGCCATGGATAGAAAAACAATCAAAGTGCATGGTTTAATTAAGAGCTTACAAGTACATTTCGCTGCATTCCCAGACATCATGATAGAAATTGACATAGTTGTAATTGATGTACCTGATGCTTGGGATATGTTGCTATCAAGAAAAACAACGACAGACTTGGGTGGTAATTTACAAATGGATTTGACTTATGCCACCATTCCTACTCCAGATGGTTCCATGTTTAGATTAAACATGGAATTAGAAAGAAAGTACCATGTTGAAGATCCTAGAAAATCCACGAATGTGCTTGTGTATCGTGAACTAGATATGGGATGTTATCGGGTACAATCTAATTCTCTAGCATCTACCAAGATGGAACTTAAAGATGAATCCCCAAATATTTGTAGTGTTTGGGACACCATCAATTATTTTGATGGAATTTTTCTTGAAGAAGATTCAAATAAAATAAATAATGATATGACTCCTTCAAAATTAGAAACAGAGTTGGATTTTTCAGTTGGAAATGTGGCATCAACTCACCAATTATCAGAAGAATCAGTTAGATGTCAGCATGAGTTGGATGGAATTTTTGGGCCACTTCCTCCTTATGTCTTAGAAATTGGGGAAATCAAAGGAAGAAGAAGTGAAGAAAGTCTGGTAGAATATCATAAGGATAATAATAAGGTTAGTGATGATAATATGAAATATATCATCCCTATGAAAATGCATGCCAAGCCTTTCAAAGAAAAATCGAGTTCAAAATCTTTTCACTTGGCACCTATGCAACTTCATCATAATTGTTTTAAGGAGGATTATCCCAAGTGGCCCAAAGTTAGAAAAAGGGATTCACATGAGAACACCAGAAAACATGATAAAGTGTATCAGTCTTCTAGAAACTCATCTTAGGTAGTGGGATGACACAAAGTTAGGCCGGCTAGTGAGAAGACTCCACCTTGAAGTAAATTTTCAACATGACCACTTTGTTGGGTATGTGTTATATTCTTTGCACAAGTAGTAGTGTCTAAGCGCCTGCGTCGGGCGCACAGGGGGGTTAGAGGGGGGGTGCAGGGGGGCGGAGCCCCCCGCGCGGGGGTTCGGGGGCAGCGTCCCCGAAATTTTTTTTTGGGCCGACATATTTTCGCCGGGCCAACATATTTTCGGGACGACATATTTCCGGGACCACATGATATTAGGTGGTTTTCGGCACATGGTTTTTGCCGATGGTTTTCTATTTCCGGTTAAGGAATTAGGGTTTTGGACTAATCCAGGTCATTGGGTTAGGGTTTTGGATGCCGCTGGCTCCTATATGTATATTGTATTGTAAACAATGTAACACAATGTGTATCAATATAATATATGCTGGTTTTCCTGGTTTGGCTTTCCAGGTGAAAAATCTCTGTGTAATGTTTGTATTTTCCATTGTATCTTTTCTGTTCTTTTCTGAATATCAGTTTGCAGTAGATATTGTACAAGGTTAGAATTTACACACTTGGTGTCCAAAGGGGCACCCTTTGTAACATATTTCTAACCTTTCTCTTTTTCTTTCAGTTTTGTATTATTTCATTTGATGTATATTTTTCATTGTATAGTTATGTTACTCATGTCATTCATTGTATCATAGTTTCATTTATGTAATTGTGTCAATAGCATTTCATTTATTATTTTATTTCTTTTGTACATATATTTATGTTGGATATTGGTGAGCAATTAGTTTTGTAGATTATGAAGTTCTCGTATGCTCTCTTTCAAAAACATCTAACACACATCCCCATGTGGAGCCAGATGTTGAACACCTATTTCGACTAGGGGGTCAACTCCATGTTCCATGAAGCTATGTACCTGATGGTGCAACAAAGTTGAAGACTTTCTAGTTCTACAAGGCAGTTTTTGCCATCGACACATCTTTTTGTAATCGGAATCTCCGCTCCCCTACATGGGATAATAATGTAATGAGTCTGCATGGATGATATTTAATTAATTACCTAGGAATTTATCATTAGGGAAGTCCTTTCATCGAGTGTTTTTTTATCCTCGGGTAATTTTTAATTACCCTTGAGTTTTTCACTCACAATAATCCTCGAAAGTCGTGAAAGGAGTTCTAATTATCGAGCCCAATGGGTGAATAGGGTCTAGGAATATTGTAAATGACCATGCTAGACATTTTCTATAGTCTTGTAGAATTTCGTCGAGTTTAAGTAGTTTTTTTTAATTTATTAAAATTACCCAGTTAATGGTAATTTTAATTAAATTTGATGTAAAATGTAAAAAATTGGTCCTAGGGGGTTTTGATATGGGTATGAGTACTCAAAATAAATGACATGAGACCCCCTACACCCTTGGACCAAGTTTCAACTCAATTGGACAAGTTTTGCTAGGTCATTATCCATGAGGAGTCCAAGTCAGTCTTCAGTCACCAATTTAATTGCTTAATTTGGCTAAGTAAAAATGTCAAAAATTGTAAAATTAGCAAAAATCCATGAGGAAGAGTGGGAGATGATTCCTAAGCCTTTTCCTAAGTTAAAAAATTCATTTTCTAACCTAACCTAACTCCCCTTTTTTAGCCACAACCTCACATTGACCTCCTCCCTAAGAAAGTGCGCCCCCCTTGGTGGTTGACTTAGCCAAAGTGAAAAATTAATTGGAAAAGCCACCTAGTACCATAAGTGCACCCTCCTAATGTTCTAACTATATGGTTGGGTGGTAAAAAAGGTGTTTTCCCCTCTCATACACTTAACCCTCAAACCCTAAAGATGACTAAAACCCTAAAAGTGTGCTCCCTTGAGATGTTCACTCTTGCTTGGTGAGTGACACTTGGAACTCATCCAAGAGGGGTATCTCTCCTCTCCCAAGTATAAAAGAATGCTCACCCCCCCCAACCATTTCACATCTATTCTCAGAGTATAGTTACTATGCCAAAATCTCTCCCACTCTCCTCTCTCTCCCATTTTGCTCTAGCTCTCTTGTAAAGCTTGCTGCAAGTATTTGCAACAACCTTTTTTTTTCTGAATAATAGAAATATTTGGAGGATACATGGTGTGCATTGGGAGTATTCTTGGTGCCAATATTGAGCTATATTGAGGTGATATCTGCTTTGGTTCTTTTGTGTATATTCTTGTTGTAGATCTAGTGTAGGAGATCCAAGCAAAGTATTTTCTTGGATAGATCTATGATAGTATTATTGTAGATTTATTGAGTGGTTTATTATTGATTTAGCAAAGTATTTTGTTATTCATTTAAATCTAGTCACCTCCTCTCTTTTTTTGTAGCTTGATCTTACAGTTTGCAGGTCACCAAGGGTTTTAGAAGACAATTTCAGATATGGAAATCTGTCTCTTCAACCAACAAAAACCTCTAATTATTTTATGTTTTGTTTATTGTTCTTTCTTTCTTCTTGTTGGGCAAATTTATGTTCTAAAATATGTTAAAAATTATCCATTTACTTGCTGATTTTTATATGCAATATTTCTGTTTTAACTAATAGAAAATTTTTGGTGGATTTGTAGCATTTCCAACAAACTTTTGCTTGTTGATTTTTTTGCAGGTTTTCACTAGAAAAGGGGAGGTGTTGCCCATTTGGGGCCATAAAACACCCACAAAGAGCCTCCCAATTAAGGGTTGGAAAGCCCCCTTCTTCTTATATCTTTCTCCTTCATTGTAAGCAGCCTAAGAGAGCCTCTTGGGCTTGCATTTCTCTCATATTTTAATTTTCTGCAATTAATTAATTAGTTTGCCTACACCTTGCAAAGTGGTTGGCCCAACCAATCCATGCAAAATCATAAGGCTAGGAAGCTAAGTTAATTTTCAGTTTTATGTATCTAATATTTTTCCCCACTTGTCCTTAAGGCAAGGTTGAGAGGCTAGGTTTTCTTGCTTTCCTTCCAAATTAATTATTTTCATTTCATTCACCCACTTTGTTACAAAATCAGTAGGCTTCTCCTCCACCTTGTGCCTTTGTTGAGGTTGTCTAGTTGCTAGTTTACTTTCCAAGTATTTCAAGTTCATTGATTTATTTTGCAAACACCTAGCAAAGAGGTTTGGCTTAGCCAACCCATGCTATATCGTAAGGCTTGATTTCTTACTTAGATTTGTTGGGTATGTGTTATATTCTTTGCACGAGAAGTAGTGTCTGAGCGCCTGCGCCGGGCGCGCAGGGGGATTAGAGGGGGGCGGAGCCCCCCGCGCGGGGGTTCGGGGGTAGCGCCCCCGATTTTTTTTTTTTTTTTCGGGCCGATATATTTTCGCCGGGCCAAGCCGACATATTATCGCTGGGCCGACATATTTCCGGGACGACATATTTTCGGGATGACATATTACCGGGACGACATATTTCCGGGACCACATGATATTAGGTGGTTTTTCGGCACATGGTTTTTTGCCGATGGTTTTCTATTTCCGGTTAAGGAATTAGGG
>ML783418.1:60388-112830 GCA_009831015.1 Picea engelmannii | reverse complement strand
TGGACTAATCCAGGTCATTGGGTTAGGGTTTTGGATGCCGCTGGCTCCTATATGTATATTGTATTGTAAACAATGTAACACAATGTGTATGAATATAATATATGCTGGTTTTCCTGGTTTGGGTTTCCAGGTGAAAAATCTCTATGTAATGTTTGTATTTGCCATTGTATCTTTTCTGTTCTTTTCTGAATATCAGTTTGCAGTAGATATTGTACAAGGTTAGAGTTTATAAGATTGCTAATATTTCTTTAAGTAGTCTTTTATTTTAATCCTTTAAGTTGGAAAGTTATCTTATCTTGTTATCTCTTTATTAATTTGGAAGTAATCTTGTATCTTAGTTTGCAATCTATTTTTCTAAGTTGGAATTAATCATAGCTTGTAGCTTAGGTTGGGATCAATTTATCTAGTCTAATTAGGCACCTAGACTGGTAAAAATTTCACCACCAAAAATGGTGTTTGTGGAGGCTACATGGGGTGCTAAGTCAAGGATGAATTCACAACAGCAGGTGTCCCCCCTGTTTGAGCACCCAAGTATTCCAGGTTGACCTGTAGAGCTAGGGAAGGGCCTTGTTTTCCCTTCTTCTTGAGCACCCATCAATAATTTTGGCCAAAGCGGTAAGAGTCTAGGGGTAGACACATAGTCTAGGCTTGCATCATCAAACTTTAATCCCCCTTAATTAAAGAGAGACTCTAAAATTTTCCTAAAAGTTACCTACAACACTTTCACAACACTTGTTCTTTACTTTTCAATTATCTTTAGTTGTGCAAGGTTTGTTGTTCAAGGCATTTTCATGTTCATGTGATTTACTTTACTAGCAACTTTGTTTCCAAGTACTTTGCTTTCAAGTTGGGCACATATTTACTTTCAAGTTCCACTATCTCTAAAGTTGTGTATCTCTACTTGGGCATTCTACTTTCAAGTTGTGCACCATCTCTTTGAGGCAACTTGCTTGTAGTTTCCTCTTGCTTCATAAGTTGTGCATTAGTTCTATTTTGTTGTCTCTTTCTCAAAGTTCATTTCATCTAGTTAGAGTTGCGCATTAGCTTCATTTCCCATTTATTTCCAAGTTTCTTCAAGTTATATCTTTCATGTTTGATTATTTCTTGTTCATGGTATCTTTGGTCTAATTATTCTTCATTTTTGTTATATGGTTGTGCTATTATCTAATTGATTAGTTCCATTGTATATCTGTTCTTAACATATTTCATTCGTATATTTCATTTTGTAATTTATCTCAATTGTAAAGTTATTTTATTGTAATTAGACCACTTATTCATTCTTTGTATTCTTTGTGTACAAACTTAATTGACCCCTTGCCCAATCTTTAGGCACTAGTCTTAGTTGTCCTTTAGGGAAAGGTCTGATTATCATTGAAGCTTTGAATTTTCATTGCCTCTTGTCATATATGTTAGTTTCCCCCTAACTTAATAAACTAAAATTAACTCCTAGATCACATTAATCAATTTACATAGTAAGTAGGGTCTACCCCCTTGGCTTCCCTAAGAGTGAGCCTAGATGGAAGAAGTCCAAGTTGAGGTGACATTGAGTTTGGAGTTAGGCATTGTGCCTCCAAGGACACACCAAGTGGGTTGGAGACTTCCCCATTCTTATAGGTGTGTATAGGGACAAAAACATGACCTATTCTTGGGGCTTATAAGATATCAACCTTTTATGTTGCACTACATATTGCTTATCAATTTGAGCTTGTAAGAGTGTATATGTAGAACAAAGATCTCAAAACTAATTTTCATTCTCAAGTAGATATGACTCCAATGTCTTACCTTCATCATGTGTTATGTTCTTGGAATCAAGGTCAAGGGGAAAGAATGGAGAGTACTATGATTAATATTCTTTCATGTGAGTCTCTTCAAAATAGTTTAGAAGAATATTATTATCTTCAGAATCCAATGGTTGGTTGGCATCCTTTAAAAAAGTTTATGCAAGGTCTTCTATGAATTCAATCTTCTCTTGTTTTAGGGGATTGTAAATAGGACTTAAGTATTCATTTCCAAAACTATTATCATTTGAGGCTAGCTTGTTCGGTTCCAAGCATACTTCAAATTTTGCAAAAGGTAAATTACAAACATGATCTCATCTAGTTACCTGTAATGTCCCCACTTTGGGACATCATTACATTGCAGAGGTTTATGATGACCATAGTAGGTTTATAGCAAGTATAGGGATTATTGAGAGGCATTTTGGGGTCCGACTTGCATAGATCATCCCATTTCATCATTATGATCCATTCCGCACATGTTAGCTTTGGTTTCGTTGCATTCCAACGATTTCCATGATTTTGAGTATTTTGAGCTATAAGTCAATTAAATTCACTCAAGAGGTCATTTTGGGCACATTACTTGGAGGAACCTCTCAGTGTAATAGCTCATTGGAATTGGGAGGAGCAACACTACAGGATGGGATGGCTAGAAGTGACTTTCAGTGGCTAGGGAAGCCACAAGGAGAGATAAGGCACTTTTTAGAGGTAAAAAGGTTAATTAATTAATTAAAGTGATTTAATTAATTAATTAAATATTAATAAAATGAAAGTCACTTTGGAGGGACAAGGTCAGTAGGAAGTATACAGGAAAGGCAAGGGCCTCTATTGATTCATTCATGTATGTCTATCATTTTGATATCTGGCTTATAGCTAGAGGGCCCATCTCTTGGGGGTTTTGAGGGTTTTGACTTAACAAACCCTAGAGGACGATTCAATGGTGAAAGATTCCACCTAGATTGTCCCAAGTTTGGTCTCGGAGATGCAATACGCTCCCGCACCATTCTAGTTTCATATCTACTCAGTTGCATGAGGATTATACATCAGTTATATGTGCAGATAGAGAGAGGGTGCACCAGTTGAGGGTTTTCAGCAAGAGGGGCGCACCATCCATTGAGGGAGGATTCGATCTAGCTGAGGAGAAGACATTTTGGGAATTCCGAGTATTGGGTTTTCCTTGCAGGTACCATAATGCCATTATTGGATGTTTTCAGAGGTATTCTTATGGAGGATTGATTGGCATTGAGAGTCGGTCGATTTCCCTAAGAGGAGGGCACATCATTACTTGGAGGGTGGTTAGATCCAAGGGTATAACAAGTGTTTTTCCTAGTTGAGCACTTAGGTTTTCATTATCGTGCCCTGATATATCATTCTAGTGGATTGGTGGAGCTGTTGGAGGTCTCTAAGAGAGAGGAAAAATTATCTAGGGTTTCGGGCATCTAGGGGGGTGCACCATTCCTTGGAGGAGAGTCAGATCCATAGGGTTTGAGGGTGGATTTGGAGATTTGAGCACGTGGGTTGTTCTTGCCATCACCCGATCTACCGTTTGGCGTATTTCTTGGGGTGATTGGATATCTTTGGCAACAGGGCCGAATTGTTGAGGAGCTTCAACATTCCAGCAGGGCGTGGCATCATTCAGTCATGGCTTTGGCACTTCATACAACCATATCTACTCTTGTCTTGATCTTCATTGAGTATTTAGCCTTTGGGAGGCTTGTGGTCTTCTATTGGAGCATTTTGTAGCAGCTCCCATTATATTATTGGATCCATCTGTTGAGTTATCCAAATCAACATCTTCATTATAGCAGGTTCTTCTATTTCATGAATAAAATCAGATTTGAGATGTTTTGGCTTGTCTATCATATTGCATATGGTTGAGGTATGTTCCATGATTGTATCTCTTTGTTTATTGCTGCATACACACAATAAAATCATCAGTAAAACCCTAAGGCTGAAATCAAGAGGCCATCCTGCAAATAAACACATGTAAACAAGTAGATCAACAAAGTGTTTGACGAAATGCCACAACCAGAAAAGTTTTAAAAGACACCCAAAACTGTGATGTATATTTTTGGCAGCATGGCCGAATTGTTGAGGAGCTTCAACATTCTGGCAGGGCGTGGCATCATTAAGTCAGGGCTTTGACACTTCATATGACCAGATCTACTCTTGTCTTGATCTTCATTGAGTATTCAGCCTTTGGGAGGCTTGTGGTCTTCTATTGGAGCATTTTGTAGCAGCTTCCATTATATTATTGGATCCATCTATTGAGTTATCCATATCGACATCTTCATTGTAGCGGGTTCTTCTATTTCATGAATAAAATCAGATTTGAGATGTTTTGGCTTGTCTATCATATTGCATATGGTTGAGGTATGGTCCATGATTGTATCTCTTTGTTTATTGTTGCATACACACAATAAAATCATCAGTAAAACCTTAAGGTCGAAATCAAGAGGCCATCCTGCAAGTAAACACATGTAAACAAGTAGATCAACAATGTGTTTGACAAAATTCCACAACCAGAAAATTTTTAAAAGACACCCAAAACCGTGATGTTCCTTGCATTTGGCTTGGGAACATTACAGTGGTATCAGAGCTTAGATTCTTGCCAGCCAGTGGGAATTAACACATGCATGCAGAGCCATAGAGGGGTCTTCCATAAGAGGAGATGGATATTGGGGATTTTTCTAGAGAGATGGTACATAGTAGAGGGGAATATTACTATGACCTTAGTGAGAGCACTAGGGCTCAAATAACATTCCAACAGTATTTGTCCTTGAAATATCCTAGGTGGAGCATAGATGAGATTACATTTTGGTTCAATCAGGAAATGGAATTCATGTCTGAAACAACTAGATGGAAAGAAGAACAGAGTAACCCCACACCCATTAGGAGCATGCAGCTTTGCTACAGTTGCAAGGTGCCTTGGGAACCAGATCATAGGTGTAGGGGTAAGGGTAAAAAGCATATTATTGAGGTGCACTATGATAGTGATGATGAGGTGTGTGAGGATGGAGCGATAGATGTTGATTTGGGGCAGTCTGATGATGATAGTGACTCTTGCACAAAGGCTAGCAATAGTTACTCTTGCACAGAGGCTGATGATACTAGCACGCTTGAGGAGGATGGTGACCCTTGTGTAGTGTTTAGTCAGTCGGAGGGACAGGATGATAACACTTATGCTTCAGCCGACATATCACATGGTGTTGATGACCCTATACCTCAACAAAGTGGAGACATTAGTGGGGGTTTACACGTGTTAGCACCTAGATCTGATGTGCTCCCTATGAGGGATGTGACACATTTGTCATCCTTTCAGGCACCTATGATAGCCACATCACATGAGGATATCAGTAGTATGTCATATATGATGGAGGAGCCTTGTATGAGGGATGCACACCATGGACATGGAGGTACATGACGTATGTACTATGAATAGTTGAACTTACACATACCGGTCAGCATGAGGAGATTGAGTCACAGATTTGGGAGACTCCATTAGTTGAGCAGATTATGGATGCCGACAGGTTGATGGAGCACTTACTTCCAGAATCATCCTATATTGATGAGGATGCACTCTTTAGTAGTCAGGATGACCATAGCACGTGTCTGGATACATCCACATGGGATCCAGGCGCAGATGATAGTAGCAGGGTGAGTGCACAGGAGGATACGACTGCTCATACAGGATACAATGTGATTCAGAGGGAGATAACATCTAGTGATGGGGTGCAGTGGCATACAGGAGGACCCAATAGCACAGTAGACAGTGGGCAATTCAGCATGTTATCTTATGCAGAGAGTGTTTTGGGGGATTCTAGAGTTGACACTAGCAGTGAGGGATAAGAGGTGGCACCTCAGGATGACTGTGATCAGGAGTCACACCACTTAGCAGCACAGTTGGGAGTCAGTGAGGATATGATCATGGAAGCCACCAGGCGTAGTGATGACATGCATGCATTGATGGAAGATTATTGTTGGAGAGCATCAGTGACACATGGTAGTTCAGATGAGGGATTTGCATGGTTGATTTTCATACTCTTAGGGAGAGAGTATCGGTGATGAGGACCGACTACCAGTAGTTTTTGACTGATAGGGACTACCCATTGAAGATTGGTGAGATGTATCATGAGGCTCTGACAGATTAGAAGTTAGAGGTGGACAAACTTACTCAGAAGTTGGAGAGAACTCGAGCATTCTTGAGAGGCACACAGACAACCCCCCAAGAATCAGATTCTCGATCAGATGAGCTTCTTGAGGAGATCCGTTAGAGATCCACTTCATTTGTCTTAGTGGACACTCAGATATATCATTCAGTCACATTGCTAGGGGGTGTTGGTGATCTAGAAGAGGAGCACCAGTTGATGGAGGACACTTCCATTGGTGTTTCGAGAGAGGTTGACCTCCATGTAGAGGTTGATCCAGTAGTACACCCAGGATCTATGATGCAATATGAGTCTACAGGACATGACATGAGTATGTCAGAGCATACAGTGATGAGTGATAGCTCACAGAGACAGGCCGAGATGTATGGTGGGATTCATAGGGATGTATTGCCTTGCAGGGAGGAGACACACTTAGGGGAGCATGCATATGCCGCTCCTTCACAACAACACATGGTTATGAGATCTCACCTTCACCATTTCAGCAGTTGCATGGGGAATGGGAGATGGATATTGGTTTACCAGCAGTTGGAGGAGGTACTTCTGATTGTACCTGATGATTGGGGTTTAGTGATGACTACAGGTGAGCAATTACCATGGGTACTAGTAGACGGGATTTCGGTAAAATCCTTGGGATTGACCAAGGCAGGTGGTATTTTTTAATCCCTCAGTCAGCTACAGATGTCTTTGTTATCCTCTTCTGACACTTTTATCACGGAAAACAACATGAGGAGGGATAGGCCATGGCTGAGGGCATGGAGAGTGAGTAGGTCGAGACCACCTGACAGTAGTACTTTTACGGCACAATAGGTCAAAGGTGGATCATGTTAAGCAGACAATTGAGACTTGGTGCATGATAGTGAGCCTCGTAGATCAGGTGACGACATATGAGCATAGAGGGCTTCCGACAGTGATTAGTCTGACACATGAGAAACTAGCGGAGACTGGAAGTAATAAACTTCCAAGTTTACCATGGGATCCGAGAGTTCATTTTGTTAGAAGGATGTTTTACATCATGTTGACCCGGGTTGCGCTAGAGAGACACACATTCCACCTTGGGTTGGTTTGGAGTGGGCCTGCAAGTATTTTTCCGATAGAGCGAGGCAAATTTTCACTCTTGATCATCATGATCAGACATGGATATGGGTGGACAGGTACTTCTTATACAGAGATGTCTTTACAGTTACAGTTTATGGACAACAGGTCCAATGATCATAGGTATTTCAGCTTGAGGATCTAGGAGAGGAGGATCTAATATGTATGCAGGGGGCAGACAGTCATGGTAAGAGTAGTGCAGCGCTAGCATGGTGATATTCGACAGAGGTTAGCATGGGACCCAGGGATTGCAGGATTGAGCATTTCACTGACTGACAGGGGCGAGTGGACCTTTGCAGGGGAAAGTTGTTCTGACTTTCTAGTGAGCTTTAGTGTTGAGGAGAGCACATCATTTGAGGGTGTCTCACGGAGGTCTTGCAGTACCTCATTCTGGCATCAACATGTGCAGTTGATGGAGGCCGTGTTGATCTTGGTAGGGACTTGGAGGATGGACTCACTCCGATATGAGGCCATGTATCATGTGCAAGAGGATCACAAGGTTGATATATTTCAGGACTATACTTCGCAGAGTATTGCAGTTCACTTCCTGATATGGGATCCAGGGGGTGGAGTGTATGATTGTTCATCTTTGGATGGGTTCTACTGTGCACCCCACAGGTGGACATGGGATCCTGGTATTATACTTGAGGGGATTTGGTTATTTCTTGAGGACAAGCAATTTTCTAGCAGAGAGGACTATAATGTCCCCACTTTGGGACATCATTACATTGCAAAGGTTTATGATGACCAGAGTAACCACATGGATGTTATAGCAATTACAGGGATTATTGAGAGGCATTTTTGGGTCCAACTTGCATTGCTCATCCCATTTCATCATTATGATCCATTCCGCACGGGTTGGCTTTGGTTTGATTTCATTCCGACGATTTCCATGATTTTGAGTATTTTGAGCTATAAGTCATTTAAATTCAATGAAGAGGTCATTTTGGGCACATTACTTGGAGGAACCTCTCAGTGTAATAGCTCATTGGAATCCGGAGGAGCAACACTACAGGATGGGATGGCTAGAAGTAACTTTCAGTGGCCAAGGAAGCCACAAGGAGAGATAAGGCACTTTTCAGAGGTAAAAGGGTTAATTAATTAATTAATTAAATATTAATAAAATGAAAGTCACTTTGGAGGGACAAGGTGAGCAAGAAGTATAAAGGAAAGGCAAGGTGTAATGTTCCCAAGCCAATTTTTCGCTTGGAAACACTAACTAACCACTGATTTGATTGTTTATTGTTGTGTATGCAAGTTGGCCATGAACATTTCGACCTTGGGGTTTATTCAATTATTCAACCACAATTTATACAAAAATCATTTTAACATATGAAGATATTCAACAATACACAAGATAGGAACCACAAACAAAATCCGAACTTTATTATAAAAAAACAAGCACCTGATACAATAGAGAAGCAGATCTGGAATAGCTTCAGATGGCTTCAAGACAATAATATGAGCTGCATACGAAATGCTCTTGGAGATACAAAGTAAGCCTCCCAAAGGCTGCAATAGAAGATGAACGCTCTAATACCAAAACTAGGGTTTAGCCAAACCCTCAAGCTGCTAGTACGGCCTGCTGAAGACAATGGAAACCAAGGGTTCGACCCTCCTGAAGATGGAGACCCCCAAATGTTGCTAAACTCCTCCTAGTGATAGATTAGGGCAATGATAGCCTCCTCCTGAAGTATGGAGCTCAAACAATGATGCCTCCTCCTCCAACTGCAGAAACCCCAAACTGGTACCGCCCTCCTGAAACCCTCAATATGGCCAATAATTCGGCGTAGCTGAATAAGGGCTCTGAATCCACTGAAACTCTCTAGGATGATAGATTGGGTAGTCACAAACCCCTGAGAGAAGTTTCAAGGTCAGATATGAGATATAGCCTCATAGATCTGAAAATCATTGAATCACCAAATCGTCCTCTACCTCCCAAAACCGTCCCAACCTGCAGACAATGATAGGGACATGATAACTCCTCAAAGAAGCCTCCAAACTGATGAGCAAGGGCCTGCAAGCAAAACCCTAATGCGGAAACCTCCCAAATATTCCTCAATAGGCTAGATCGAACTCTTCTTCAATGAATGGTGCACCCCTGCTGGAAAACCCTAACTGGTATGACCCTGCTGATCTTCCTGATTAGATGATGGATGTAGAATGGTGTGGGTGGAGTATTTCATCCCCGAGACCAAACTTGGGACAAGGTGAGTGGAATATTTCACCACTGAGTTGTTCTCTAGGGTTTGTAATATCAAAACCCTCAAAACTGCATGCTCAAGAGCATCAACAAGCAAATACCAAATATCCAAGATGAAATGAGAGGTGCGCCCTAGCCTTCTCTTTATACTTTTTTCTGTTTCCCTATTGAGTTAAGTTAACCCTTAGGGTTAACTCCTAACTCAACCTCCAACGCTCTATTCCTTCATTGAGTTATCTTTTTAACTCTTTTTACCTTTTCACTAAGTCAAGTTAAAAATATAACATTAGTTTGGTTGACTTTTCCCCTTTGTGTGAGACTATGGTCTTGTGGGGATGCCTAGACCACTAAGTCTTTCCAAACCTCTTCATCAAGAGGTGGGGGACATTACAGTCTCCCCTGCTAGAAATTGCTTGTACTCAAGCAATTCAAAACTTGTCTCACGTACCACCTGTTCATTCTCCCATGTGGCATGCTCAATGGGTAGATTCTTCCATCTAATCAGGTACTCTTTGATGCTTCTCTTCCGGAGACTCTTCTCCTGATCCTCTAGTATCTCATTCGGAATCAAAACCAGTTGCCCCTCTTCGTCTAAAGGAGGCAACACCTTAATGGGTATGATGTGTTGGCGGATGGCCCTCTTCAGGCAGGACACATGGAAGACATTGTGGATCCTGTTTCCTTGTGGAAGCTCCAACTCATAAGCTACGACCCCTACCTTCCTACTGATCCAATAGGGTCCAAAGAAACGTGGTTGTAACTTCTCTGCTCCGCTTCTTTTTATAGAAGCTTGCCTGTATGGTTGGAGCCCGAGATAGACTAACTCACCAACCTCAAAGGTACACTCAACTCTATTTTTATCTGCTTGGACCTTTTGCTGGTTCTGTGCTCTTTGTAAATGATCCTTCAACTCTTTGAGAATGTCCTGACTCTGTTGCACCCAATCTTGTACCATTGGAGCCCTGCTATCACCAAAAGCAATCTCCACGAAAGAGAGTGGATCATAGTTGTATAGTTCCCTGAATGGTTTCATGCCTATGGACATGTGATGGGTGGTGTGATCCAGGTGGATATCGGTGGCCACCCACCTTTTCTGACTGCTCAAAACAATTTTCTGGCAATTTTGGCAATTTACTATTTTTAGCAAGTTTTAACTTCCGGGGCCATTTTGAGGGCCTAAATGAAGGTTTTTCGAGATCGAGGTTCTCAATGATAGCCAAAGACATAATTGATCTCTCAAAATGAATCTCCTCGATGACACCTTTCCAATGAGCTATCATATGCTTAAAACATAGATCGTATGCAAAAGTTACGACCCCGGGAAGTTGATGTACTAACTTACCCAAATGAGGCCCACATGACTTTTGGCGCTTCATCTCCTAGGGTTAGGTTTTTGGATGTCTAGGGTTTTTAGCATTCCTGTTTATTGTAAAAAGGCCTTTAGAGCCTCATTGTAATCATCTTCTTGCGAATTCGAGTATCCGTCACATCTCTTCTCAGAGATAAGCTGCCACCATTCTAGCGAGTCTTTCACTCTATATTTTTACAGTCTCTATACATTTATTTTATTAATAGAAATCGTGTATTATTGTATCTCTGTGTTTATGGTTGCATCTCTGATATATTTCTGTTATATTGTTGGATATATGCGATATCTCTGTGCATTAATTTATTATCTCTCCGCTCTCATTTCATACCGAAAATAATTTGGATCAGTGGTATCAGAGCAGGCTGCTCTTGATCGTTTTTTAGTGCATGTCCTCGACAAGGTCTGAGTATAGCAAGTTGGGTCTCAAGATTGTCTCTCTTGAAGACAATCGCTCTCACACACCCAAGAAACCCTCAATGGTGGAAGAAAATAAAAACGACGAAGCAAACAATCTTATCAATCTGTTACTTGAGCAAGCTCTCATACGATAGAGGGACGAAATGATGGAGAATTTTTCCCACATCCTTAAACGCCTGTCGATAGCAACATTTGTATATTCATCAAGCGGTCACTTTGGAGGCACCTCGCCTTTCAAGGTACAAGTTAATTTTGATATTCCTATATTTGAAGAACATATAGATGCGGAATCCCTAGAAAAATGGTTAATTTTGCTAGAAGGTTATTTCTCTGTTCACAATTTTTCTGACAAAGAAAAGATCACCTTCGCACTCCTTAAAGCTCTCCCTCTTGTCAAACAATGGTGGGAAAATTACTGGGATAAAAGTTCCACAGAGGAGTCTGGAATATATGGGGTCGATCCCACTTGGGATTTTTTTGTGGATGCGGTAAAGGAACAGTATTACCATGTTGGCAACTATGAGGACTAGTACATGAGATGGACCACACTGCGGCAAGAGAAGGGCCAAGAAATTCCAGAGTTCACCAATACCTTCCATACCTTGCGCACCAAGCTGGGTATCAAAGACTCCGAGCGACATTTGGTTCTGAAATACCGTGGGGCTCTACATAGATACATCCAGACTGAAATGGATTTTCTAGACATCTCATCACTCGGTGCTGCTTATCGATATGTTGTTAAAATTGAGCAGAAATTTAAGCACCAGAACAAACGAGAATTCGAGTATGCAAATCCGCAACAACCAAAGTATGACAAAGACGACCCTAACAAACAGTCTCTCGAAAACCAGTCCAAGACATAGGAAAAGAAGGGTCAGGGGAAGACAAAGAAGGACACCGAAAAATGGTGTGATTTATACAAAAGCCCCTGGCATAACACCGATGAATGTCGCTCAAAATAGTCATTGGTGGATGAGATCAAAGATAAGGAGACAAAACCTGATTCAGAATCTGATTCTGAAAATACTGGTAAAGGACAGATCATTGACGCAGACCCCACTACTATTTTCGCGACCGTAACAATTCTAACTGAAGAACCAACAGATCCTGAAGAGGGGGAGAGCCTTTTTCATTCACAGATGTGGGTGAAGGGTACCCCTTTGCATTTTATTGTTGATAACGGAAGCCAGAAAAACCTCATCTCATCAGAGGTCGTCAAACAATTGGGATTGTCGACAACACCACACCTGCAGCCATACAACATCGGGTGGCTTCGGCAAGAACGAGATCTTCGTGTCATCCAACAGTGTCGATTGTCATACGGAATCCAACCCTTCAAGGATGATGTATTATGTGATGTTTCCCCACTGGATGTCTGTGATGTTCTCTTGGGCCAATCATATATGTGGAGATGCCATGTTGTTTATGAGTCTCGACCTCATAGTGTCATTGTTACTTTGGGGGGTCATCTCTACAGAATACCAGAGGTAGTTCCAACTATTGTTCCACCTAAAAAGTGTCACAAGGTAGTATCTCATATTGCAAAATTCAATTTCTTCACAATCTGTTCAAAAGGGGAACAAAATGACACTGCAACTACTACAGCCTCACCCCCTACACCTTCTATCCAATAGAAGCAGGTCGACGGGGTTGCAGTAAAGTGCAAAGATTCTTTCTGCACACCTTCCTCTCATGTAGCTCAACTTTTTGAACAACCTCAGCTTCAACAGGTTCATGACAGACTTCCACAAACTAAGCAACGCGACGTCTCCAACAATACAAGCAGCTCACCAAGATGCAGATCCAGCAAACGCTTTTCCCTCTCCCCCGAAAACTCAAAGAAATGGAGACCATTTCTTCCTAAGGAGGGAGGATTGATCCAGGTGGATTTTGGTGGCCACCCACCTTTTCTGACTGACTAAAAACAATTTTTTGGCAATTTATTATTTTTAGCAGGTTTTAACTTCCGGGGCCATTTTGAGGGCCTAAATGAAGGTTTTTCAATATAGAGGTTCTCAATGATAGTTAAATGTATTATTTATCCCCCAAAATGAATCTCCTCGACGACACCTTTCTAACGAGCTATCATACGCCTAAAACGAAGATCGTATGCAAAAGTTATGACCCCGGGAAGTTGATGTACTAACTTACCCAAACGAGGCCCACATGACTTTTGGCGCTTCATCTCCTAGGGTTAGGTTTTTGGAATCCTTGTTTATTGTAAAAATGCCTTCAAAGCCTCATTGTAATCATCTTATTGCAAATGCGAGTAGTCGTCACATCTCTTCTCAGAGATAAGTTGCTACCATTCTAGCAAGTCTTTCACTCTGTATTTTTACAGTCTCTGTACATTTCTTTTATTAATAGAAATAATGTATTATTGTATCTCTGTGTTTATGGTTGCATCTGTGATATATTTCTGTTATATTATTTGATATAGGCGATATCTCTGTGCATTTCTTTATTATATCTCCGCTCTCACTTCGTGCCGAAAATAATCCGGATCAGTGGTATCAGAGCAGGCTGCTCTTGATCATTTTTTCAGTGCATGCCCCGACAAGGTCCGAGTATAGCAAGTTGGGTCTCGAGCTTGTCTCTCTTGAATACAATCGCTCTCGCACACCCAAGAAATCCTCAATGGTGGAAGAAAATAAAAACGACGAAGCAAACAATCTTATCAATCTGTTACTTGAGCAAGCTCTCATGCGACAGAGGGACGAAATGATGGAGAATTTTTCCCACATCCTTAAACGTCTGTCGATAGCAACATGTGTATCTTCATCAAGCGGTCACTTTGGAGGCACCTCGCCTTTCAAGGTACAAGTTAATTTTGATATTTCTGTATTTGAAGGATAGATAGATGCATAAGCTCTAGAAAAATTGTTAACTCTGTTAGAAGGTTATTTCTCTGTTCACAATTTTTCCGACAAAGAAAAGATCACCTTCGCACTCCTTAAATCTCTCCCTCATGTCAAACATTGGTGGGAAACTTACTGCGAGCAAAGTTCCACAGAGGAGTTTGGAATATATGGGGTCGATCCCACTTGAGATTTTTTTGTGGATGCGGTAAAGGAACAATATTACCCTGTTAGCAACTATGAGGACCAGTACATGAGATGGACCACACTAGGACAAGAGAAGGGGCAAGCAGTTTCAGAGTTCACCAATACCTTCCATACCTTCTGCACCAAGCTGGGTATCAAAGACTCCGAGCAACATTTGGTTATGAAATACCTTGGGGCTCTACACAGATACATCCATAATGAAATGGATTTTCTGGACATCTCATCACTCAGTGTTGCTTATCGATATGTTGTTAAAATCAAGCAGAAATTTAAGCACCAGAACAAACGGGAATTCTGGTATGCAAATCCGCAACAACCAAAGTATGACAAAGATGACCCTAACAAAAAATCTCCTGAAAACCAGTCCAGGACACAGGAAAAGAAGGGTCACAGGAAGACAAAGAAAGACACCGAAAAAAGGTGTGATTTCCAATAAATCCCCTGGCACAACACCGATGAATGTCACTCAAAACAGCCATTGGTGGCCAAGATCAAAGACAAGGAGCCAAACCCTGATTCTAAAAATAATGGTAAAGGACAGATCATTGACGCAAACCTCACTGCTATTGTCGCGACTGCAACAATTCAACCAGAAGAACCAACAAATCCTGAAGAGGGGGAGCGTCTTTTTCATTCATAGATGTGGGTGAAGGGGACCTCGCTGCATTTTATTGTTGATAGCAGAAGCCAGAAAAAACTCATCTTAGCAGAGGTCATCAAATAGTTGGGATTGTCGACAACACCACACCTGCAGCCATACAACATTGGGTGGCTTCAGCAATGACGATATCTCTGTGTCAGCCAACAGTGTCGATTGTTATACGGCATCCAACCCTTCAAGGATGAGGTATTATGTGATGTTGCCCCACTGGATGTCTGTGATGTTCTCTTGGGCAAACCATATATGTGGAGACTCCATGTTGTTTATGGGTCTCGACCCCGTAGTGTCATTGTTACTTTGGGGGGTCATCTCTACAAAATACTAAAAGTAGTTCCAACTATTGTTCCACCTAAAAAGTGTCGCAAGGTAGAATATCATACTGCAAAATTTAGCTTCTTCACAATTTGTTCAAAAGGGGAACATAAGGACACTGCAACCACTACAACTTCGCCCCCTGCACCTTCTATCCAACAGAAGTAGGTCGATAGGGTTGCAACAAAGCGCAAAGATTCCTTCTGCACACCTTCCTCGCATGTAGCTCGACTTGTGAATAACCTCAGCTTCAACAGGTTCATGACAGACTTCCACAAACTAAACAACGCAATGTCTCCAACAATACAAGTAGCTCACCAAGATGCAGATCCAACAAACGCTTTTCCCTCTCCCCCGGGAACTCAACGCAATGGAGACCATTGCTTCCTAAGGAGGGAGTATTGATCCAGGAGGATATCGGTGGCCAACCACCTTTTCCGACTGGCTCAAAACAGTTTTCTGACAATTTTGGCAATTTACTATTTTTAGCAGGTTTTAACTTCCGGGGCCATTTTAAGGAAATAAATGAAGGTTTTTCGAGATCAAGGTTCTCAGTGATAGATAAAGGCATGATTTAGCCCCCAAAATGAATCTCCTCAATGACACCTTTTCAACGAGCTATCATACACCTAATAACATCTAGATAACATCTAGTGATGGGGTGCAGTGGCATACAGGAGGACTCAATAGCACAGTAGACAGTGGGCAATTCAGCATGTTATCTTATGCAGAGAGTGTTTTTGGGGATTCTAGAGTTGACACTAGCAGTGAGGGATAAGAGGTGGCACCTCAGGATAACTGTGATCAGGTGTCACACCACTTAGCAGCACAGTTGGGAGTCAGTGAGGATATGATCATGGAAGCCACCAGGCGTAGTGATGACATGCATGCATTGATGGCAGATTACTGTTGGAGAGAATCAGTGACACATGGTAGTTCAGATGAGGGATTTGCATGGTTGATTTTCATACTCTTAGGGAGAGAGTATCGGTGATGAGGACCGACTACCAGTAGTTTTTGACTGACAGGGACTACCCATTGAAGATTGGTGAGATGTATCATGAGGCTCTGACAGATTAGAAGTTAGAGGTGGACAGACTTACTCAGAAGTTGGAGAGCACTCGAGCATTCTTGAGAGGCACACAGACAACCCCCCAAGAATCAGATTCTCGATCAGATGAGCTTCTTGAGGAGATCCGTTAGAGATCCACTTCATTTGTCTTAGTGGACACTCAGATATATCATTCAGTCACATTGCTAGGGGGTGTTGGTGATCTAGAAGAGGAGCACCAGTTGATGGAGGACACTTCCATTGGTGTTTCGAGAGAGGTTGACCTCCATGTAGAGGTTGATCCAGTAGTACACCCAGGATCTATGATGCAATATGAGTCTACAGGACATGACATGAGTATGTCAGAGCATACAGTGATGAGTGATAGCTCACAGAGACAGGCCGAGATGTATGGTGGGATTCATAGGGATGTATTGCCTTGCAGGGAGGAGACACACTTAGGGGAGCATGCATATGCCGCTCCTTCACAACAACACATGGTTATGAGATCTCACCTTCACCATTTCAGCAGTTGCATGGGGAATGGGAGATGGATATTGGTTTACCAGCAGTTGGAGGAGGTACTTCTGATTGTACCTGATGATTGGGGTTTAGTGATGACTACAGGTGAGCAATTACCATGGGTACTAGTAGACGGGATTTCGGTAAAATCCTTGGGATTGACCAAGGCAGGTGGTATTTTTTAATCCCTCAGTCAGCTACAGATGTCTTTGTTATCCTCTTCTGACACTTTTATCACGGAAAACAACATGAGGAGGGATAGGCCATGGCTGAGGGCATGGAGAGTGAGTAGGTCGAGACCACCTGACAGTAGTACTTTTACGGCACAATAGGTCAAAGGTGGATCATGTTAAGCAGACAATTGAGACTTGGTGCATGATAGTGAGCCTCGTAGATCAGGTGACGACATATGAGCATAGAGGGCTTCCGACAGTGATTAGTCTGACACATGAGAAACTAGCGGAGACTGGAAGTAATAAACTTCCAAGTTTACCATGGGATCCGAGAGTTCATTTTGTTAGAAGGATGTTTTACATCATGTTGACCCGGGTTGCGCTAGAGAGACACACATTCCACCTTGGGTTGGTTTGGAGTGGGCCTGCAAGTATTTTTCCGATAGAGCGAGGCAAATTTTCACTCTTGATCATCATGATCAGACATGGATATGGGTGGACAGGTACTTCTTATACAGAGATGTCTTTACAGTTACAGTTTATGGACAACAGGTCCAATGATCATAGGTATTTCAGCTTGAGGATCTAGGAGAGGAGGATCTAATATGTATGCAGGGGGCAGACAGTCATGGTAAGAGTAGTGCAGCGCTAGCATGGTGATATTCGACAGAGGTTAGCATGGGACCCAGGGATTGCAGGATTGAGCATTTCACTGACTGACAGGGGCGAGTGGACCTTTGCAGGGGAAAGTTGTTCTGACTTTCTAGTGAGCTTTAGTGTTGAGGAGAGCACATCATTTGAGGGTGTCTCACGGAGGTCTTGCAGTACCTCATTCTGGCATCAACATGTGCAGTTGATGGAGGCCGTGTTGATCTTGGTAGGGACTTGGAGGATGGACTCACTCCGATATGAGGCCATGTATCATGTGCAAGAGGATCACAAGGTTGATATATTTCAGGACTATACTTCGCAGAGTATTGCAGTTCACTTCCTGATATGGGATCCAGGGGGTGGAGTGTATGATTGTTCATCTTTGGATGGGTTCTACTGTGCACCCCACAGGTGGACATGGGATCCTGGTATTATACTTGAGGGGATTTGGTTATTTCTTGAGGACAAGCAATTTTCTAGCAGAGAGGACTATAATGTCCCCACTTTGGGACATCATTACATTGCAAAGGTTTATGATGACCAGAGTAACCACATGGATGTTATAGCAATTACAGGGATTATTGAGAGGCATTTTTGGGTCCAACTTGCATTGCTCATCCCATTTCATCATTATGATCCATTCCGCACGGGTTGGCTTTGGTTTGATTTCATTCCGACGATTTCCATGATTTTGAGTATTTTGAGCTATAAGTCATTTAAATTCAATGAAGAGGTCATTTTGGGCACATTACTTGGAGGAACCTCTCAGTGTAATAGCTCATTGGAATCCGGAGGAGCAACACTACAGGATGGGATGGCTAGAAGTAACTTTCAGTGGCCAAGGAAGCCACAAGGAGAGATAAGGCACTTTTCAGAGGTAAAAGGGTTAATTAATTAATTAATTAAATATTAATAAAATGAAAGTCACTTTGGAGGGACAAGGTGAGCAAGAAGTATAAAGGAAAGGCAAGGTGTAATGTTCCCAAGCCAATTTTTCGCTTGGAAACACTAACTAACCACTGATTTGATTGTTTATTGTTGTGTATGCAAGTTGGCCATGAACATTTCGACCTTGGGGTTTATTCAATTATTCAACCACAATTTATACAAAAATCATTTTAACATATGAAGATATTCAACAATACACAAGATAGGAACCACAAACAAAATCCGAACTTTATTATAAAAAAACAAGCACCTGATACAATAGAGAAGCAGATCTGGAATAGCTTCAGATGGCTTCAAGACAATAATATGAGCTGCATACGAAATGCTCTTGGAGATACAAAGTAAGCCTCCCAAAGGCTGCAATAGAAGATGAACGCTCTAATACCAAAACTAGGGTTTAGCCAAACCCTCAAGCTGCTAGTACGGCCTGCTGAAGACAATGGAAACCAAGGGTTCGACCCTCCTGAAGATGGAGACCCCCAAATGTTGCTAAACTCCTCCTAGTGATAGATTAGGGCAATGATAGCCTCCTCCTGAAGTATGGAGCTCAAACAATGATGCCTCCTCCTCCAACTGCAGAAACCCCAAACTGGTACCGCCCTCCTGAAACCCTCAATATGGCCAATAATTCGGCGTAGCTGAATAAGGGCTCTGAATCCACTGAAACTCTCTAGGATGATAGATTGGGTAGTCACAAACCCCTGAGAGAAGTTTCAAGGTCAGATATGAGATATAGCCTCATAGATCTGAAAATCATTGAATCACCAAATCGTCCTCTACCTCCCAAAACCGTCCCAACCTGCAGACAATGATAGGGACATGATAACTCCTCAAAGAAGCCTCCAAACTGATGAGCAAGGGCCTGCAAGCAAAACCCTAATGCGGAAACCTCCCAAATATTCCTCAATAGGCTAGATCGAACTCTTCTTCAATGAATGGTGCACCCCTGCTGGAAAACCCTAACTGGTATGACCCTGCTGATCTTCCTGATTAGATGATGGATGTAGAATGGTGTGGGTGGAGTATTTCATCCCCGAGACCAAACTTGGGACAAGGTGAGTGGAATATTTCACCACTGAGTTGTTCTCTAGGGTTTGTAATATCAAAACCCTCAAAACTGCATGCTCAAGAGCATCAACAAGCAAATACCAAATATCCAAGATGAAATGAGAGGTGCGCCCTAGCCTTCTCTTTATACTTTTTTCTGTTTCCCTATTGAGTTAAGTTAACCCTTAGGGTTAACTCCTAACTCAACCTCCAACGCTCTATTCCTTCATTGAGTTATCTTTTTAACTCTTTTTACCTTTTCACTAAGTCAAGTTAAAAATATAACATTAGTTTGGTTGACTTTTCCCCTTTGTGTGAGACTATGGTCTTGTGGGGATGCCTAGACCACTAAGTCTTTCCAAACCTCTTCATCAAGAGGTGGGGGACATTACAGTCTCCCCTGCTAGAAATTGCTTGTACTCAAGCAATTCAAAACTTGTCTCACGTACCACCTGTTCATTCTCCCATGTGGCATGCTCAATGGGTAGATTCTTCCATCTAATCAGGTACTCTTTGATGCTTCTCTTCCGGAGACTCTTCTCCTGATCCTCTAGTATCTCATTCGGAATCAAAACCAGTTGCCCCTCTTCGTCTAAAGGAGGCAACACCTTAATGGGTATGATGTGTTGGCGGATGGCCCTCTTCAGGCAGGACACATGGAAGACATTGTGGATCCTGTTTCCTTGTGGAAGCTCCAACTCATAAGCTACGACCCCTACCTTCCTACTGATCCAATAGGGTCCAAAGAAACGTGGTTGTAACTTCTCTGCTCCGCTTCTTTTTATAGAAGCTTGCCTGTATGGTTGGAGCCCGAGATAGACTAACTCACCAACCTCAAAGGTACACTCAACTCTATTTTTATCTGCTTGGACCTTTTGCTGGTTCTGTGCTCTTTGTAAATGATCCTTCAACTCTTTGAGAATGTCCTGACTCTGTTGCACCCAATCTTGTACCATTGGAGCCCTGCTATCACCAAAAGCAATCTCCACGAAAGAGAGTGGATCATAGTTGTATAGTTCCCTGAATGGTTTCATGCCTATGGACATGTGATGGGTGGTGTGATCCAGGTGGATATCGGTGGCCACCCACCTTTTCTGACTGCTCAAAACAATTTTCTGGCAATTTTGGCAATTTACTATTTTTAGCAAGTTTTAACTTCCGGGGCCATTTTGAGGGCCTAAATGAAGGTTTTTCGAGATCGAGGTTCTCAATGATAGCCAAAGACATAATTGATCTCTCAAAATGAATCTCCTCGATGACACCTTTCCAATGAGCTATCATATGCTTAAAACATAGATCGTATGCAAAAGTTACGACCCCGGGAAGTTGATGTACTAACTTACCCAAATGAGGCCCACATGACTTTTGGCGCTTCATCTCCTAGGGTTAGGTTTTTGGATGTCTAGGGTTTTTAGCATTCCTGTTTATTGTAAAAAGGCCTTTAGAGCCTCATTGTAATCATCTTCTTGCGAATTCGAGTATCCGTCACATCTCTTCTCAGAGATAAGCTGCCACCATTCTAGCGAGTCTTTCACTCTATATTTTTACAGTCTCTATACATTTATTTTATTAATAGAAATCGTGTATTATTGTATCTCTGTGTTTATGGTTGCATCTCTGATATATTTCTGTTATATTGTTGGATATATGCGATATCTCTGTGCATTAATTTATTATCTCTCCGCTCTCATTTCATACCGAAAATAATTTGGATCAGTGGTATCAGAGCAGGCTGCTCTTGATCGTTTTTTAGTGCATGTCCTCGACAAGGTCTGAGTATAGCAAGTTGGGTCTCAAGATTGTCTCTCTTGAAGACAATCGCTCTCACACACCCAAGAAACCCTCAATGGTGGAAGAAAATAAAAACGACGAAGCAAACAATCTTATCAATCTGTTACTTGAGCAAGCTCTCATACGATAGAGGGACGAAATGATGGAGAATTTTTCCCACATCCTTAAACGCCTGTCGATAGCAACATTTGTATATTCATCAAGCGGTCACTTTGGAGGCACCTCGCCTTTCAAGGTACAAGTTAATTTTGATATTCCTATATTTGAAGAACATATAGATGCGGAATCCCTAGAAAAATGGTTAATTTTGCTAGAAGGTTATTTCTCTGTTCACAATTTTTCTGACAAAGAAAAGATCACCTTCGCACTCCTTAAAGCTCTCCCTCTTGTCAAACAATGGTGGGAAAATTACTGGGAGAAAAGTTCCACAGAGGAGTCTGGAATATATGGGGTCAATTTGTTGCTTGAGCAAGCTCTCACGCGACAGAGGAACGAAATGATGGAGAATTTTGCCCACATCCTTAAACGCCTGTCGATAGCATCAGGCTCATATTCATCAAGCGCCCACTTTGGAGGCACCTCGCCTTTCAAGACACAAATTCATTTTGATATTCTTGTATTTGAAGGACAGATAGATGCAGAAGCCCTAGAAAAATGGTGAACTCTGCTAAAAGGTTATTTCTTTGTTCACAATTTTTTCGACAAAGAAAAGATCACCTTCGCACTCCTTAAAGCTCTCTCTCATGTCAAACATTGGCGGGAAACTTACTGGGAGCAAAGTTCCATAGAGGAGTCTGGAATATATGGGGCCGATCCCACTTGGGATTTTTTTGTGGATGCGGTAAATGAACAATATTACCCTGTTGGCAACTATGAGGACCAGTACATGAGATGGACCACACTGTGGCAAGAGAAGGGCCAAGCAGTTCTGGAGTTCACCAATACCTTCCATACCTTGTGCACCAAGCTGGGTATCAAAGACTCCGAGCGACATTTGGTTTTGAAATACCGTGGGGCTCTATATAGATACATCAAAACTGAAATGGATTTTCTGGACATCTCATCACTCGGTGCTGCTTATCAATATGCTGTTAAAATTGAGAAGAAATTTAAGCACCAGAAGAAATGAGAATTCGGGTATGCAAATCCGCAACAACTAAAGTATGACAAAGATGGCCCTAACAAACAGTATCCAGAAAACCAGTCCAAGACACAGGAAAAGAAGGGTCACGGGAAGACAAAGAAGGACACCGAAAAATGGTGTGATTTCCAAAAAAGCCCATGGCACAACACCAATGAATGTCGCTCAAAACAGTCATTGGTGGCCGAGATCAAAGACAATGAGCCAAACCCTGATTCAGAATCTGATTTTGAAAATACTGGTAAAGGACAGATCATTGATGCAGACCCCACTACTAGTGTTGTGACCGCAACAATTCAACTAGAAGAACCAACAAATCTTGAAGAGGGGGAGCGTCTTTTTCATTCACAGATGTGGGTGAAGGGGACCTCGCTGCATTTTATTATTGATAGCAGAAGCTAGAAAAACCTCATCTCAGTAGAGGTCATCAAAGAGTTGGGATTATCGACAACACCACACCTGTAGCCATACAACATTGGGTGGCTTCAGCAAGGACAAGATCTCTATGTCAGCCAACAGTGTCGATTGTCATACGACATCCAACCCTTCAAGGATGAGGTATTATGTGATGTTTCCCCATTGGATGTCTGTGATGTTCTCTTGGGCCAACCATATATGTGGAGATGCCATGTTGTTTATGAGTCTCGACCCCGTAGTGTCATTGTTACTTTGGGGGGTCATCTCTACAAAATACCAAAGGTAGTTCCAACTATTGTTCCACCTAAAAAGTGTCGCAAGGTAGTATCTCATACTGCAAAATTCAGCTTCTTCACAATTTTTTCAAAAGGGGAACAGAAGGACACTGCAACCACTACAGCCTCACCCCCTGCACCTTCTATCCAACAGAAGCAGGTCGACAGGGTTGCAACAAAGCGCAAATATTCCTTCTGTTAATGTTTAAGCCATTATTATAGATGTTTTCATTTCATTAGATAACAATAGCATAATCCAAGATCACTGAGAAATACACAATCAAAAGAGACACAACATTTATCCTGCGAAACCCTCTAGGGGAAGAAAACCTAGCAAAACTTCCTTAATATAGATAGCCAATACAATGCCAAGAGATCTCTATGCTAAAACATAAATTCCTCTCCAAGATATGCGCCACTCTCTCTCTCCTTTGCCGATAACAAATTAGAACTTGTCTCTCAAACTGAGCAAGTGAGTTGTGTCTAAGTGAGGTGCTAACCTCCTTTATTTATACAAGTCTGGAACGTGTGAAGTGTCTCTTCACTGGCAGGGCCAACTTCTCAAACTGGGTGGGTAAACCCACCTTTATTATATTTCTGGGCTTCTTTAATATTTGCTGGGGACGACTTCTTATTCTACCTATTACAATTGTCTTTTGACCAATATGCAAAAGGGGATTTGGTCCTATTACAATAACCGACATGATCAATCCATAATGGGGATTGATCCTATGAATAATATATCAATAATAATAAGAATACTCTTTGCAGTTACATTATTTCAACACTCCCCCTTAACAAGAAGGGTATTCTTCAGCAGCATCATGCGAGAGAGAGAGGACAACATCATCAACAACATCAAGTGGGTGAGAGGACAACATCATCAATATCATCTTGGAACATTGACTGGCATATCTATAAATCATTGGAAGTTTTCTTCATCGACAACATCATCATTCTCAAAGGAATGCCATCATCATCTGCATCAATATGTATTAGTATAAAATTGATACATCATCATCATCACAGCACAAGGCTGTCTCATCATAATACAAGACTGGATTTACATCACAGCTGTCAAGATGGAAGCTCAGTACTTGTCTCATCTCAATGTCTTGCTTTACGTCATAGTTATCAAGCTGGAAGCAAGATACTAGACTGACTTTACGTCACAACTATCAAGCTGGAAGCACAGTACTAGTCTCATCTCATCGTCTTGCTTTACGTCACAACACTCAAGATGGAAGCAAGATACTCGTCCTGCTTTACATCACAACCATCTGGTTGAAAGCAGGATACTAGACTGGCTTTACATCACAGCGATCCAGCCGGAAGCTCAGTGCTAGTCTCATCATATCATCTTGCTTTACGTCACAACCATCAGGTCGGAAGCAAGGTACACATCTTACTTTACGTCACAACCATCAGGTTGGAAGCAGGGAACTAGACTTGCTTTACGTCGCAGCTATAGAGCCGAAAGCATAGTACTAGTCACACATCATCTTGCTTTACGTCGCAACCATCAGGTCTGAAGCAAGGAACATCTCATTTTGCTTTATGTTTGACAACTAGGTTAGAAGCAAGGAACATCTCATCTTGCTTTACGTCTAACAACTCGGTTAGAAGCAAGGAACATCTCATCTTGCTTTACATCTGACAACTCGGTCAGAAGAAATGAACAACTCATCTTGCTTTACGTCTGACAATTCGGTCAGAAGCAAGGAACACATCTCATCTTGCTTTACGTCTGACAACTAGGTCAGAAGCAATGAACACATCTCATCTTGCTTTACGTCTGACAACTAGGTCAGAAGCAAGGAACACCACATCTTGCTTTACGTCTGACAATTAGGTCAGAAGCAAGGAACAACATCTCATCTTGCTTTACGTCTGACAACTGGGTCAGACACAAGGTGCACATCTTGCTTTACGTCACAACCACAAGGTCGGAAGCAGGGAATATCTCATCACAGTAACTACTACCCCTTTCAAGAAAGGTCCTTTCGGACTATGCCAAGCTTATCTCGGAAGTACTCAAACTTCACACGAGATAGGGGCTTGGTCAACATGTCAGCAACTTGTTCATCCGTGCTAATGTACTGGAGATTCAAGGCTCCTCTCTATACCATGTCACGGATGTAATGATAACGAATCTCTATGTGCTCCGACCCGTCGTGGAATACAGGATTCTCTGTCATCTTTATGCAGCTCTGTTTGTCACATAGAATCAAGGTTTCTCTCATCTCTACATCCAATAGGTCAGTCAATAACTTTCGAAACCATATAGCTTCGCAGCTAGCAGAACATGCAACAATGTATTCTGCTTCCACTGTGCTGAGAGCAATGCTAGATTGCTTCCTACTCTGCCACGAGATCATAGCTGATCTCAAACTGAAACAACATCCTGAAGTGATTTTCCCGTCAGAAACACTTCCTGCCCAATCTGCATCAGTATATCCACTCAATGTGAAATTATGATCTCCATCATAGTTGAGACCATAATCTATTGCACCTTTAAGGTACCTCATCACATGTTTTGCAGCCACTAGGTGAACACGTATGGGTTCTACCAGAAACTGACTCAAGGTGTTCACGGTAAAACAAATGGCTGGTCTGGTGTTCGTTAGGTACATCAACGATCCAATAATCTGTCTATACAATGTGGCATCAATCAATTCTGACGAAGTATCGACCAACAGCTTTAGCTTCGCTTCCATGGGTGTATTCATGGGCTTGCATTCCAACATGTCGTATCTCTTTAAGATTTCGACCGTGTACTTCCCTTGGTTAAGGAAGACCCTCTCAGGACTTTGCCATACCTCAAGACCTAAGAAATAATGCATTAGGCCAATGTCTTTCATTTCAAATTCCGAGGCAAGTCTATTTTTACATTCAGGGATGAACTTTTCTTCTCCAGTCAAGAATAAGTCATCCACATATAGCAGTAAGATTACTGACTCATTATTCATAATTTTGAAGTAGAGATTAGAGTCTACTTTACTCTTGGTAAATCCTAAGCTTGTCAAGAAACTGTCTATACAACCATACCAAGCTCTAGGAGCTTGCTTCAATCCGTATAAGGCTTTATTTAATCTGCAGACATGAGACTTCCTGTCTTCAACCTCAAATCCTTGAGGTTGCTCTATATACACTTCCTCTTCAATAACACTGTTTAGGAAAGCTGTCTTCACATCCATCTGGTACAGCTTCCACTTCATCTTAGCTGCAAGAGCTATGGTGGTTCTGATCGAAGTGTATCTGGCCACAGGAGCGAATGTCTCTTCATAGTCAATGCCTTCCTTCTGGGAAAAGCCATGAACGAAAAATCTTGCTTTATACTTCTCAATACTTCCATCAGCAGCATGTTTTATTTTGAAGAGCCATCAGGAGGATACCCCATCTTTATTCTTTGGTCTGGGAACTATTTCCCATACTTCGTTCTTCATTATGGATTGGTATTCCTATGTCATGGCATCTATCCATTCTTTTATTTGAATGGCTTCTTCAAAGTAGGTAGGCTCCTCTTCTAGGAGATCACACATCAAAGCTGTATAATTGGAGAATGGATTTGGTCTTTTAACCTGTCTTGTAGTTCCTTGGGGAACACTGTACTTCTCTCCATCTTGAATAAGCTCTCTAGCCTAGGCTAGCTTTCTTTTATGGAGGATCGTCATCTGAGGAGGTTCTTGTACTTCTACTACATCATGGTATTCTAGAAGTTCTTCATCAGGGGAAGTTACGACTTCCCTCACTGGTTCTGCAGCTCTAGGAACCTCCCTTATTGCAGTATTGGGGATTACGGGTTCCTCTTCATATACCTCTTCAAGCTAGCACAATTTAGATTTATTGAGCGCTGCATCTTCATCAAAGGTCACATCCCTGTTGATCTCAATGTGATGTTGACCTGGTATATAGATTCTGAAGGCCTTGGAGACCTCACAGTATCCTACAAATATTCCCTTCTTTCCTGAAGGGTCCAACTTGTTTCTCATTTCTTTAGGTATATGAATAAACACTGGACAACCAAATATTTTGAGATGGCTTACCTCTGGATTCTTTCTAGTGAACATCTCTTCCGGTGTCTTGAGCCCAAGTGCACTATGGGACAATCGGTTCTGCACATAAACAACTGCCATTGCTGCTTCTGCCCATAAGCACATAGGAAGATCTTGATCTTCACAGCTTCCAGCATGGTTCTATTCTTCTGTTCAGCTACACCGTTTTGTTGGGGATTATAGGGAGTAGTGAGTTCCCTCTAGATCCCAACATCTTTGCAGAAGTTCACAAACTCTTTTGAGGTATATTCTCCTCCATTATATGACCTGAGTATCTTAATCTTGTTTTCAGAAAGGTTCTCTATCAAGGCTTTGAATTCCTTGAACTTGCTGAACACTTCAAATATATTCAGGTCTTACGAGCATAATCATCAATGAATGATACATAGTATACATACCCACTAATGGAGGATGATGGCATTGGGCCACATACATCTGAATGAATGAGTTCTAGGACTCCTTCTGCCTTGCTATCCCTCTTCGGAAACGGGTTTTTGATGTTCTTCCCTTGTGCACATCCATTGCATATGCCTTCATGGTCACCTTTGAGTTCTGATAAACCTGTGACCGCTTTGCATATGTATGGTAGCACCTTGTAGTTGAAGTGAGCTAATCTTCTATGCCAAGATTCTTCAATGGCATGGGTCATGGCAGCTTTTGAATGACCCTTTAGCTTATGCGAGCCACCTTCTTCTTTTCCAATGCTGATTGCTTCATTTATGGTCTCTCCTTTAGCACGTTGCCTTCTGCAACCTTCGCTATAACTTCCTCATGTGACCTGGAGCAAGGTCAACAAAACAACAAGCAATAATAATATCCTTCTGACAATATAAAGCAATAGCATGAACAATCATTACAATAGCTCCTTTAGAGCTATCACTTATAATTTATCTGAAGCAAAGATTAAAGGTAAGGAATACAATACAATGTGAGGTCAACACTCTTATAGTGTTGTGACCAAGCATTCTTCCATGGAAACCTGGAACTAACACATGAGGTTATCCTAGAGGAGCTGTTAGTTGTATCAGGCAAAGTATTTACCTCTATATGCTCACATGCTATCAAGTATAATACTTTACGACGACTACTATCTCAACTATAGTCATCAGCTTGTTATGTGTACCTTTGAATCTTATTAATCTTGATTAATCAAACCTGGAGCCTTGTCCTCAAGAATGAGTGCTTGCCTTTTCTTCCAGGTCTCCTTCACTCAAGTGACGAGTGCTTTCTTCAACCTGTCTTTTGTACTGAGACAATACGCTATCTTGACATAAGGTTAGGTTAGAGGATAAGCTCTATGATCAACTTTTAATCCTTCTAATAATGTGATCATAGCTTCAACATGCAACACTGATCAAGATAATGTTATGACAAATAGATGCATATTAGAATAATCACACCTGGGTTGCATCATTCCTCTGAATGTGTTGGATCTTGAGATCCTTCTGGATCTATGGCAAGAGATCCCTTCTCTTGCAAATACTCTTTAGGGTTTAACCATAAAACATATGTGAGTACATACCTCTGATGGCATTTGTAGGTAGTGGCTCCATCTAGTAGCAGCGGTAATCATTACCAATTCTTAAGAAAACTTCAAGGGTGATTGCAACTGGTTCTACGACTACAACTGCAACTGCAACTTGTTCTGAGACTGCAACTGCAACTGCAACTGCAACTTAGGGTTTTATGAGGAAACCCTAATTTTTCAAACTTCAAATTTTGAAATTCTAATCCAGGGAATAGATGTGTTGAGCTAAGGCGAGTATGCTGGTGTAGTCAGAATTTCGAAAATCCAACTTTTACTCCCTCAAACTTGATCTGCGGATTTCTGGATTGTTGCTTCTGGTTTTCTGGTACTTTGGTACTTCTGGTACTCTGGTACTTCTGGTACTCTGGTTTTTTGGTTTTCTAGTACTTTGCGAAACTAGGGTTTCACTTTTAGGGAGATCTAGCCACTGAAAAGGTGCACTGAAGGTGCCAAAATGATCCTTGGGGGAGGGCACACTTTTCTAGATGGTTTTAGGGCTGAAATATCTCCAACAAAAAGCTCTAAGTTTCATGTACGGTAACAATGACGTTTTTCACTTTTCTCTTGTGAAAGATGCTCTCTTCAGCATGGCTATGATACCATATTAATGTTTAATCCATTATTATAGATGTTTTCATTTCATTAGATAACAATAGCATAATACAACATCACTAATAAATACACAATCACAAGAGACACAACATTTATCCTGGGAAACCCTCTAGGGGAAGAAAACCCAACAAAACTTCCTTAATATAGATAGCCAATACAATGCCAAGAGATCTCTATGCTAAAACAAAAAGTCCTCTCCAAGATATGTGCCACTCTCTCTCTCCTTTGCCAATAACAGATCAGAACTTGTCTCTCAAACCGAGCAAGTGAGTTGTGTCTAAGTGAGGCACTAGCATCCTTTATTTATACAAGTCTGACACATGTGAAGTGTCTCTTCACTGGCGGGGCCGACTTCTCAAAATGGGTGGGTAAACCCACCTTTATTATATTTCTGGGCTTCTTTAATATCTGTTGGGGCCGACTTCTTATTCTGCCTATTACAATTGTCTTTTGACCAATCCACAAAAGGGGATTTGGTCCTATTACAATAACCGACATGATCAATCCACAATGGGGATTGATCCTATGAATAATATATCAATAATAATAAGAATACTCTTTGTAGTTACATTATTTCAACACCTTCTGCACACCTTCCTCTCATGTAGCTCAATTTGTTGAACAACCTCAGCTTCAACAGGTTCATGACAGACATTCACAAACTAAGCAGCGCGACATCTCCAAAAATACAAGAAGCTCACCAAGATGAAGATCCAACAAACGCTTTTCCCTCTCCCCCGGGAACTCAACGCAATGGAGACCATTGCTTCCTAAGGAGGGAGGATTGATCCAGGTGGATATCGGTGGCCACCCACCTTTTCCAACTAGCTCAAAACAGTTTTCTGGCAATTTTGACAATTTACTATTTTTAGCAGGTTTTAATTTTTGGGGCCATTTTGAGGGCCTAAATGAAGGTTTTTCGAGATAAAGTTTCTCAATGATATCCAAAGGCATTATTGATCCCCTAAAATGAATCTCCTTGATGACACCTTTCCAACGAGCTATCATACGCCTAAAACGGAGATTGTATGCAAAAGTTACGACCCCGGGAAGTTGATGTACTAACTTACCCAAACGGGGCCGACATGACTTTTGGCGCTTCATCTCCTAGGGTTAGGGTTTTGGATGTCTAGGTTTTTTGGCATTCCTTTTTATTGTAAAAAGGCCTTCAGAGCCTCATTGTAATCATCTTCTTGCGAATGCGAGTAGCCGTCACATCTCTTCTTAGAGATAAGATGCCACCATTCTAGCGAGTCTTTCACTCTGTATTTTTACAGTCTCTGTACATTTCTTTTATTAATAGAAATCATGTATTACTGTATCTCTGTGTTTATGGTTGCATCTCTGATATATTTCTTTTATATTATTGGATATACGCGATATCTTCTTGCATTTCTTTATTATATCTCTACTCTCATTTCGTGCTGAAAATACTCCGGCTCAGTGGTATCAGAGTAGGCTGCTCTTGATTGTTTTTTCAGTGCATGTCCCCGACAAGGTCCGAGTATAGCAAGTTGGGTCTCGATCTTGTCTCTCTTGAATACAATCGCTCTTTCACACCCAAGAAACCCTCAATGGCGGAAGAAAATAAAAACAATGGAGCAAACGATCCTATCAATCTGTTGCTTGAGCAAGCTCTCATGCGACAAAGGGACGAAATGATGGAGAATTTTGCCCACATCCTTAAATGCCTGCCGATAGCATCAGGCGCATCTTCATCAAGCGGCCACTTTGGAGGCACCTTGCCTTTCAAGGTACAAGTTAATTTTGATATTCCTATATTTGAAGGACAGATAGATGCAGAAGCCCTAGAAAAATGGTTAACTCTGCTAGAAGGTTATTTCTTTGTTCACAATTTTTCCGACAAAGAAAAGATCACCTTCGCACTCCTTAAAGCTCTCCCTCATGTCAAACATTGGCGGGAAACTTACTGGGAGCAAAGTTCCACAGAGGAGTCTGGAATATATGGGGTCGATCCCACTTGGGATTTTTTTTGGATGCGGTAAAGGAATAGTATTTCCCTGTTGACAACTATGAGGACCAGTACATGAGATGGACCACACTGCGGCAAGAGAAGGGCCAAGCAGTTCTGGAGTTCACCAATAAATTCCATACCTTGCGCACCAAGCTGGGTATCAAAGACTCCGAGTGACATTTGGTTTTGAAATACCATGGGGCTCTACACAGATACATCCATACTGAAATGGGTTTTCTGGACATCTCATCACTCGGTGCTGCTTATCGATATGCTGTTAAAATTGAGCAGAAATTTAAGCACCAGAACAAACGGGAATTCGGGTATGCAAATCCCCAAAAACCAAAGTATGACAAAGACGACCCTAACAAATAGTCTCCTGAAAACCAATCCAAGACACAGGAAAAGAAGGGTCATGGGAATACAAAGCAGGACACCAGAAAATGGTGTGATTTCCACAAAATCCCCTAGCACAACACTAATGAATGTCGCTCAAAATAGTCATTGGTGGTCGAGATCAAAGACAAGGAGCTCAACCCTGATTCATAATCTGATTATGAAAATAATGGTAAAGGGAAGATCATTGACATAGACCCCACTACTATTGTCGTGACCACAACAATTCAACCAGAAGAACCAACAGATCCTGAAGAGGGGGAGCGCCTTTTTCATTCACAGATGTGGGTGAAGGGGACCTCATTGCATTTTATTGTTGATAGCGGAAGCTAAAAAAACCTCATCTTAGCAGAGGTCGTCAAACATGTGGGATTGTCGACAAAACCACACTTGCAGCCATACAACATCGGGTGGCTTCGGCAAGGACGAGATCTCCGTGTCAGCCAACAATGTCGATTGTGATATGGCATCCAACCCTTCAAGGATGAGGTATTATATGATGTTTCCCCACTGGATGTCTGTGATGTTCTCTTGAGCCAACCATATATGTGGATACGCCATGTTGTTTATGAGTCTTGACCCTGTAGTGTCATTGTTACTTTGGGGGGTCATCTCTACAGAATACCAGAGGTAGTTCCAACTATTGTTCCACCTAAAAAGTGTCGCAAGGTAGTATCTCATACTGCAAAATTCATCTTCTTCACAATCTATTCAAAAGGGGAATAGAAGGACACTGCAACCACTACAGCCTCGCCCCCTGCACCTTCTATCTAACAAAAACAGGTCAACAGGGTTGCAGAAAAGCGCAAAGATTCCTTCTACACACCTTCCTCTCATGTCGCTCGACTTGTTGAACAACCTCAACTTCAATAGGTTCATGACAGACTTCCACAAACTAAGCAGCGCGACGTCTCCAACAATACAAGCAGCTCACCAAGATGCAGATCCAACAAATGCTTTTCTCTTTTCCCCGGGAACTTAACGCAATGGATACCATTGCTTCCTAAGGAGGGAGGATTGATCCAAGTGGATATCGGTGGCCACCCACCTTTTCCGACTGGCTCAAAACAGTTTTCTGCCAATTTTGACAATTTACTATTTTTAGCAGGTTTTAACTTCCGGGGCCATTTTGAGGGCCTAAATGAAGGTTTTTTGAGATCGAGGTTCTCAATGATAACCAAAGGAATCATTGAGCCCCTAAAATGAATCTCCTCAACGACACCTTTCCAACGAGCTATCATACTCCTAAAACAAAAATCGTATGCAAAAGTTACAACCCCAGGAAGTTGATGTACTAACTTACCCAAACGGGGCCCACATGACTTTTGGCACTTCATCTCCTAGGGTTAGGTTTTTGGATGTCTAGGGTTTTTTGCATTCTTGTTTATTGTAAAAAGGCCTTCAGAGCCTCATTGTAATCATCTTCTTGCGAATGCGAGTAGCCATCACATCTCTTCTCAGAGATAAGCTCTCACCATTCTAGCGAGTCTTTCACTCTGTATTTTTACAGTCTCTGTACATTTCTTTTATTAATAGAAATAATGTATTACTATATGTCTGTGTTTATGGTTGCATCTTTAATATATTTCTATTATATTATTGGATATACGCGATATCTCTGTGCATTTCTTTATTATATCTCCGCTCTCATTTCGTGCAGAAAATAATCTGGATCATGGTGTTGTAGCAGTATTCCCCCAAGTGTAACCACCTGACCCACGCCTTCTGCTGCCCTGCCACATAACTCCTAAGATAACCTTCCACCCATTTGTTGACTATTTCGATCTATCCATCCATCTGAGGATGATAGCTGGTACTAGGGGTCAAGGCCATACCAACTAGTTTGAATAGCTACTACCAGAATGTACTCATGAATCTGCGATCTCTGTCACTGACAATGGTTTTTGGTAGGCCGTGCAGTCTGAAGATCTCCCTAAAAAATAATTCGGCCACCTGTGGTGCACTGAAGTCTATGGCTATGGAAAAGAAGTGTGCAAACTTTGTCAACCTGTCCACGACTATGAAAATGCAGTCCTTCCCCTGCGCCCTTGGCAACCCTGTGATGAAATCCATGGATATGCTTTCCCACTTGTGCTTTGGGATGGGTAGGGGTTGCAGTAGTCCTTCCGGATGAGTGTGCTCATCCTTTTTCTCCTGACACGTAGTACACTCCTTGACATGCCTCATTACATCCTCCTTGAGGCCCTTCCATGAGAACCTCTCCCTCACCTGTTTGTATGTCTTACCAATTCCTTGGTGCCCTGCCATTGGTGAGTCATGACATGCCTGCAACACTTTGGCCTTGAAGGCTGATCCAGGAACCAAAAAGATTCAGCCCTTGTAATAGATGAGGCCGTCAATGATCCTGAAGTTATCGTCCTGTACTTTCCCGTCCATTAGCTGACAAGTGAACTGATCCTTTGCATACTCCATCACCAAGTGGTCCTTCCAATCAACATACACATTTGTCATGGCATAAATGGATGGCCTCCTGGACAATGCATCAGCCACCACGTTGTTCTTCCCTTTGATAAATTCAATGTCAAAGTCATAGGCCTGTATTCTTCTTACCCATTTCTGATGCCTTTCATTTAAGTCCTTCTACTCCAATAGGTACTTAAGACTGTTATGATCTGATTTGACCACAAACTGTGCACCTACCAGGTATTGCCTGAATTTGGCCAGAGCATGCATGATAGCTAGCATTTCTTTGTCATAGATGTTGTAAAGTAGCTCAGGTCCCCTGAGTTTTCGGCTCTCATAGGCAAGAGGGTGCTCGTTTTTCATCAGTACGACCCCTATACGTTCTCCTGAGGCATCACACTCCAAGGTAAAAGGCTGGCCAAAATCTGGTAGGGCTAAGACTGGGCACGTGCTCATCACCTTTTTCATCTTGTCAAATGTGAATTGAGCCTCCTCACTCCATTTGAAGGCTCCTTTCTTAGTCAAATAGGTCAAGGGTGCACAAAGCTGAGAGAACCCTTTGACAAATTTCCTGTAGTTAGTGCACATGCCTAGAAATCCCCTTAATTCTGTGAGTGTCTTAGGAGTAGGCCACTCCATAATGGCTTTAATTTTCTCCTGATGTACCTATACCCCTTTTGCTTCGATGATGTGTCCCAAGTAAAGAACCTCTATCATTCCAAACTCACATTTGGACTCTTTAGCATATAGTGACTGCTTCTCCATGATAGACAAAATTTGGTCCACATGCTGAAGGTGTTCCTGCCACGTCCTGCTATAAATGAGAAAATCATCAAAAAATACCAAAAGGTGCTTCCTTAACTGATTGTTGAAGACATGGTTCATACAAGATTGGAACGTGGTTGGGGCATTGGTTAACCCAAAGGGCATCACCAAGAAATCATAATGACCATAATGACATCTGAAAGAAGTTTTTGGGATGTCCTCCTCCCTCATTTTGATTTGGTGATAGCCAAAGTGTAGGTCAATTTTTGTGAAGTAGACAACCCCATGTAATTCGTCCAACAACTCATCAATCCTTGGTATATGATACCTGTTTTTGATGGTCTTCTTATTCAATGCCTGGAATTCAATGCACATGCGCGTAGTTCCATCTTTTTTCTTGACCAATACTACTGAAGAAGCAAAAGGGCTAGAGCTCGGCCTGATGTGCCCCATATCTAAGAGCTCTTTGATGACTTTCTCTATCTCGTCTTTATACTTATTTGGATGCCTGTATGGTGTGTTGATTACTGGTTTGGCTCCTGCCTCCAACTCAATTATATGCTCAAACCCCTTGTCTGGTGGCACCCCTGGTGAGATAGGTCCAAACACCTTGCTGTGTTTGTCAATGATTTCTTGGATTTCTAGTGTGTAGTGAACCTTACCCTGCTCATCCACACGTGCCGAAATTCTGCATTCAGCTGCATAAACTATCTCTTCTCTCCTGAAGATGGCCTCCATCCTCTTGGACGTAACTACCTTGTCTTAGTTACCTATCATGCCTCGGAGAACTACCTTTCGTCCACCCTCCTCTTTGAAAGACATCTCCATGGTCTTGTAGTTGGTGGTGATAGGCCCTAATGTGCCGAGCCACTGAACTCCAAGGATTATGTTAGTATCGGGAAGGTCCATCACGTAGACATCCTGTATCACCTCATGCCTACCCAATGTAAGCTTCATACCTGGGATGTACGTGTCACAAGTCTCAGTGTGTCCCCCTGCTACCTCCACCTTGAATCCTTCAAATTCAACCATGGGTATATTCCTTCTCCACAACAATGTTGTTGACCGCCCATTTAGCACCGGGGGTCAACTCATGTGCCATGAAGTATGCATCATTAGATGCAAATAAGTTAAAGACAGTATTGGTTCTACTTGGGCATTTGAGGCTCCAACACAAAATTTTGTAAACGAAATTTCCGCACCCCTGTGTGGGTTGATAATGTAATAAGTCTACATGGATCATAGCTAGGTCAGGTACCTTGGGATGTTTTCATTAGGAGATTTCCTTTCACCGATGGTTTTTTATCCTCAGGTTGTCAACTGGGCCTTTCAGCCTGGCTGACTTCCCATGAGTTTTTCCCTCCACACATGCAATAATTCCTCTAAAGTGGTGAACGACGTTCTAATGGTCTCATTATTTGGTAGCTATTGTTTAGGAATGTTTTAAATGACCATGCCAGACAGTGTATAAAGTTTCGCGGAATTTCGTCGAGTCTAGATAGTTTTTTTTTTAATTAATTAAATGTTTTTTGAGCAAATATTGTAAAAACTGGGTCTTTGGGTTTTTGATAGGGGTATTTGTGCTCAAAAGAAATATAATAGCACCCCCTACACCCATAGACCAAGTTTCAGCTCAGTCGAACGAAGTTTTCTATACCTTTGTCCACTCAGAGTCAGAGTCAGTGAAAACAACAATTTTAATTGCTAAGGTGACATTGCCAGAATGTCAAAATTATTGTATTTTTGAGTTATTGAGTAAGTGTTAAGGTGGAAAAGAGCAAGTTAGACCCTCCTAACCTACCCAAACCCAACTTAACAACTTAATTTACCCCCTAAACTTACCCCCTCACCTCTCTAGCTCACGCCCTAGGGGAAAAACGTCCCCCCTCACTCTAAACTTTTGAATTACCCCTTGATTTTTTGTGTGGTCCCCTCTTAGGTGAGGTGCGCCCCTCCTAGACCCTTACCACACCAAAACCCTAACCCCTCACACTCTTACTCTCACCCAAACCTCACGCCCTCTTCCTAACCTCACGCCCCCATGAGGAAGGAGCGCCCCCCCTTCACCCATACCTTGACAACTCACCCAAACTTCATTGTGGGCCATCCTCTCTCACCTAGTGCACCCTCCCTAACCTAAGAACTAATCCCTAGGTGGCCCACAACCTTACAACTCATTAATCCAAGTCAAAAACCCTAAGGAGGGCGCCCCACTCATTGAGATTTGCTCATTTGATGTGGATTTGACACTTGGAGTTCATGCAAGTGCCTTCACTTTGCCTCTTGAGGTATAAATAGAACCCCTCCTCACCCTTTTTCCTCACCATTCTTTGAGCTACTATTATTATGCTGAAATCTCTCCTCACTTCCACTATCTTGCTCTTGCCATCTTGCCATTTCACTCATTGCTCTTGAGAGTTTGGAGCAAGTATTTCTCCAATACTCTCACATTTTGGAATAAAAAAGCTTTGGAGGATTTTGAAGACATCCAAGAGTATTCTGGTTTTCTTCTTGCACATGAGGTGATTTTGTATTGTTCATGTTTTATGTGTGGTTGGAATAGATCTATGGTAAAGTATTTTACTAGAGTAGATTAGCAAAGAGTATTCTTGCTAGTTTATGCTTGTTGGATAGCTAAGGGTTTGAAGTATTTCATATTGTTAGTCTTTTCAATATTGCTATCTATTTCCATGCTTCACATATTGCTTTGAGTCTTGCAGGTTGCTTCAAAGGATTTATTGGGATAACATCAATAAAGATCCTACCCTTAAAACCTTCTTACACTCCTTACTTTCTTGTTCCATTTATTTTCTGCATACATTCCATTTGTTTTTCAGTTTTCTAACACTCTTAGATAGGTCAAGAATATCTACTTTTTATTGGAGATTTTATGTAAAAAACATTCTGTGTAAAAATAGAATTTTTTTTGACATTTTGTGTGTGTTTTGCAGCATTTCCAGCAAGCTTTGCTTGTTGTTTTTTGCAGGTTCTTACCAGTTATAAGGGGAAACGCTGCCCAAATTCATCTACAAGACTTCCCCAAGAACCCATCTTGGTTGGGTAACTATTTCCTAACCTTTCCTCTTGTAAATATAAGTTTTATTCTTTTATTTCATTGATTCTTTTGTATAAATTACAAACTAACATAATAAGTGCCTACACCTTGGGGAGAAATCCCCAATATCGTTGGGCTAGGATAATTTGTTTTTCTTTCAAGCAATTTTTTCATTCATTTGTTGGCCCCTCTTGTCAATAAGGCAAGATAGTGTGGCCTTTTCTCTTTTTAATAATTTGTTGGTTAACTCAATAACCCTCTTTGGCCAACAATGGTAGGCTTGCCTCCACCTTGGCCATTGTAAGTGGTTTCATCTTTCAAGTTTTTTTAATCTTAATAAGCTAATGTGCCTGCACCTTGGGAGAGTAATCCCCAAAATCGCTAGGCTTAAGGGAAACTTATCTTTGATGATTACATGCTCAATGGTTTAAAATATAATCTAGAGTAATCATCACATAATCTTGCTCTTATCTTTAAAGTTGTTTCCCTTACATGTTTTTAAATGTCTCATGGGTGAATGATTTGAATCATGCTTAAGTGGTAAAACTAATCTTTGTTTAAGTTATTCATCTCATCTATTTTCTAAGTTTTGGCCTATGTAGCACATGTGATCTAAGTCATGGTTTAAGATCTTGTTCATTATCTTGTCTAATCTTTATTTTTCAAGCACATATTTCATTTCAATGGTTAACACACATATGGATGAGTAATCTTAAATCTTGAAGTTTCTTTCTTATTTTCATAAGGCAAGTGGTTCTTGCCCTTTAATCTTGCAAGTTGAATGTCTAAATGGTGATATGATGCTATGGTGATTATATTTTCTTAATGCTCTTTTCATTCATGTTACATTTTATGGGCTAAGCATTTACATTCATATCCTTACATCTTTCAAGCACATTTTCTTTCACCTTTAACTTTCAAGGCTACATGTGGAATGGTTAATGAATGAATGGTATATCTCTTGCAACTTTTCCTTTATGTTTTGATATGTTAATGGTCATTTGATTTACATTTTTCAAACACATTTTCACCATCATTTTCAATTCGGCCATGCGCTAAAAAGTAAAATTTTAAGTGTCTAAAATACTCCTAAAAGCAACCCAACACACCTAAAGACCCACCCGAGGGTCATAATAACATTCTAGACAACTTTAGGAGCTTTATTCAGCCATCTCCACCATCTAAAACGGGTTTGAGGAAAACAACGGAGGGAAGTGGCGGGGGACTGTCCCGTGATCCTTAAGGGGATCCTCTCCGGGAAGTACTCTTACTGTCAGGGTTGACCTGGGAAGCTAGGGTGGGCCTCGTTGCCTTACTATCTTGAGCACCCGGCGGTCATTTGGCCAAGGGAGGAGGAAGTTTAAAGCACCAACATAGTTTAGGGGGAGGGAAAATAAAATTAACTTAACTTTTAAGAAACCCCTTAACCATTTAGTTGCATAGATCATCTTTGTGTGTTTGGGGGATTTAGATGTATGCTTAGGAACACACATTGATGATAATTTCATGCTTTTAATTTCATCTTGCAACTACATGGTTCATGTCTTTGATGTCTTGATGAGCATATGAGTTAAACATTGAATATCTTTTGGTTCATTTGCTTTGTGGTGTGATTCAAGAAGGGGTTGAGTATCCCACTTAGGGAGGCATCACCTTCTTGAGTCTTGAGTGCTTTTTATGGTTGCCAGTGAAAGCAGTCCAATAGAGTAAGTTCTATTGGGGCATGCTTGGCTCATGTGTAAATCTCACTTACATTTCCTTGTATCTTTGTATTTACTTGTATCTTGTGTAATCATTGTATTATCTTTATTCTTTTGTAAGTAATTGTAATCTTTAAGTTGTGGGTAGATTAACTTATTTCATTTGTAAACACTTTGCAATTAACCACCCTCAAACTTAGTTGACCCCATTGCCCAACCTTAGGCACTAGCCTTAGTTGACTTAGGGAAATGGCTGATTGACATATAGATAGAATTGCACTTTGCATTTGCTGCCTTAGCATCTTAGGCTAGTTTTCCCCCTTAGCCTTTAACCAATTAAAATCAACTCCTAGAACATAAACGTTTAATTCAATCTAGTAACTGGGGACTACCCCCCTTGGCTTCCCTAGGAGTAAGCCTAGAAGGAAGAGGTTCCAGTCAAGGTGACAGTGTGGAATGAGAACCTAGGCATTGTGCCTCCAAGGACACACTAAGTGAGCCAGACTTAGCTCACGTTAGCAAGTGTGTATTAGGACGGCAACAAGTGTTGAGTTAATGAAATTGTGAGAAGCTCCCCCATCAATCAATACTGATACCTTTTGCTCTTGCAAGACTCCCCTCATCCTGAAAGTGTTATAATTGGGTGCTCCGCTGATAGATGCCAAGATGGATTTCTCCTCAGCAATACTGTCATGTCCTGTGGGATCCTCCTCTGCTGACTTTGTGGTGTCTGCCTTTATGTTCTGTATCTGGCCGAAATCCTCCTCTTCCTCATTGTCTGAAGTTACTTCTATGTAGTGCACTTGACCCCGACCCATGCATTTGTGTCATGGGTTCCATGGTTCTTTGCAAGTGAAGCAAAGTTGCTTCCTCTTCAATTCCCTTCTGGTTTTTTCATCCACTCTGCCACGACCCCTGTCAAACCCCCTTGGGTCATGTCCTCCTTGGTTCATTGGAGGTCTCTAGTCGATCCCTCCTGTGTTAAGAGCTGGTCTACGCACAAATTTCAGCTTGGCAGCTGGCCCTAGGTCCCTCATCCTCCAAATGGCATCCTGTAGGTTGGCAGGCTTAAAAGCCTTTAGCCAACCCTTCAAGGGTTCCATCAACCCTTCAGTGAAGAGCATCATGAGTCTGGTTTGTGATATATCCTACACCATGACTGCTAGCCTTTGGAATTCTTCAATGTATACCTCGGTTTCTCTTGTCTGCCTTAGCTATGTGAGCTCTCGAAAGTGCAACTCAGGATCCCCCTGATCAAATATGTCAATGATTCTCTGAGTGAACTCTGTATAGGTCACTATCTGATTGTGGCCTAGTGTGGTAAGTCCATGATACCATCAATCATGATATTTTCCATCTAAGTACATGGTGGAAAACTTGATGGCTTCCATCACCCTCATGGGATTAAGATGTAAGTAACTGTCTAGCTTCTGAACCCACGCCTGTGTTGTCATATTAGTCATACCATCAAAGTATGGAATCTTTGTCTTCCCTGCTCTACGTTAAAACTCATAATTACTCATGTGGTTCGGCCTGGGCTTGTTTCTGAACTTGAGTTGACAGTATTTATCCAGGGACATCTCCCTTTGAATCATCATGTCCAAATCATGGTACTCCCTGGTACACTACGCCATCTTCTCATCAAAATTATCCACTTGTTCTTGATGCACCTGTCCATCTGTGAATGTGGGAAAGTACGGTTTAGGGGTAGCCCTGCTACCCATCTGTCCATGTGACTTATCCCCTCCATGGCTTCCCTCAGACCTGGGAGCCTTTTCTGGATTATACCTGTTTCCACCATGAGATCCACCCACCTCTCTGCTTCCATACGTCTCATGGTCTTTCCCCTGATGAGTCATCTGCATCAATAGCTCGGTTATCCGAGTCTAGTTCTCAACAATCTTCCTCAGGTTCCCATCTACCTTCTTCAAGGTCTCGGTGATTTTGGTTTGTCCCTTCCGGTTTGTCTCTTGGTTTTCCTGTAAGTGATGGACCAGGGTGCTTTCTGTAAGGTTTAGGGTTTTATGGAATTCATGTGCCAAGTAAGACAAGCCCTGTGGCTCACGGTCATTACCTGAACCCTCCATTTCGGCTTCTGTTTCACTAGTCCTCTTCTTCCTTCGGCTCATATAGATACCATTGTACCTCTGCATACGCTAATCCTCACAGGCTCGGAGGATCAGAGCTCAGATACCACTGTAATGTTCCCAAGCCAATTTTTCGCTTGGAAACACTAACTAACCACTGATTTGATTGTTTACTGTTGTGTATGAAGGTTGGCCATGAAAATTTTGGCCTTAGGGTTTATTCAGTTATTCAGCCACAATTTATACAAGAAGCATTTCAACATATGAAGATCTTCAACAATACACAAGATAGGAACCACAAACAAGATCTGAACTTTATTATAAGAAAGCAAGCACTTGATACAATAGAGAAGCAGATCTAGAATAGCTTCATATGGCTTCAAGACAATAATATGAGCTACATATAAAATGCTCCCGGAGATACAAAGTAAGCCTCCCAAAGGCTACAATAGAAGATGAACACTCCAATACCAAAACTAGGGTTTAGCCTAACCCTCAAGTTGCTGGTACGGCCTGTTGAAGACAATGGAAACCAAGGGTTTGGCCCTCCTGAAGATGGAGACCCCCAAATGCTGCTAAACTCCTCCCAGTGATAGATCAGGGCAATGATAGCCTCCTCCTGAAGTATGGAGCCCAAACACTGATGCCTCCTCCTCCAATTGCAGAAACCCCAAACTGGTACAACCCTCTTGAAATCCTCAATATGGCCAATAATTCGGCCTAGCTGAATAAGGGCTCTGAATCCATTGAAACTCTCTAGGATGATAGACCGGGAAGTCACAAACCCCTGAGAGAAGTTTCAAGGTCAGATATGAGCTATAGCCTCCTAGATCTGAAAATCACTGAATCACCAAATCGTCCTCTATCTCCCAAAACCGTCCCAACCTGCGGACAATGATAGGGACGTGATAACTCCTCAAAGAAGCCTCCAAACTGATGAGCAAGGGCCTACAAGAAAAACCCTAATGTTGAAACCTCCCAAAGCTTCCTTAATAGGCTGGATCGAACTCTTCTTCAAAAAATGGTGTGCCCCTGCTGGAAAACACTAACTGGTATGACCCTGCTGATCTTCCTGAATAGATGATGGATGTAGAATGGTGTGGGTGGAGTATTTCATCCCCGAGACCAAGCTTGGAACAAGGTGAGTGGAATCTTTCACCACTGAGTTGTTCTCTAGGGTTTGTAATATCAAAACCCTCAAAACTATATGCTCAAGAGCATCAACAAGCAAATACCAAATATCCAACATGAAATGAGAGGTGCGCCCTAACCTTCTCTTTATACTTTTTTCTATTTCCCTGTTGAGTTAAGTTAACCCTTAGGGTTAACTCCTAACTCAACCTCCAACGCTCTATTCCTTCATTGAGTTATCTTTTTAACTATTTTTACCTTTTCATTAAGTCAACTTAAAAATATAACATTAGTTTGGTTGACTTTTACCCTTTGTGTGAGACTATGGTCTAGTGGGGATGCCTAGACCCTTAAGTCTTCGCAAACCTCTTCATCAAGAGGTGGGGGACATTACACAAGGGCCTCTATTGATTCATTCATGTATGTCTATCATTTTGATATCTGGCTTCTAGCTAGAGGGCCCATCTCTTGGGGGTTTTGAGGGTTTTGACTTAACAAACCCTAGACGATGATTCGGTGGTGAAAGATTCCACCTAGCTTGTCCCAAGCTTGGTCTCGGAGATGTGATACACTCCCACACCATTCTAGTTCTAGATCTACTCAGTTGCAGGAGGATTCTACATCAGTTATATGTGCAGATAGAGAGAGGGTGCACCAGTTGAGGGTTTCCAGCAAGAGGGGCGCACCATTCATTGAGGGAGGATTTGATCTAGCTGAGGATAAGACATTTTGGGAATTCTAGGTATTGGGTTTTCCTTGCAGGTACCATAGCACCATTATTGGATGTTTTCGAAGGTATTCTTATGGAGGATTGATTGGCATTGAGAGTTGGACGATTTCCCTAAGAGGAGGGCGCAACATTACTTGGAGGGTGGCTAGATCCAAGGGTCTAGCAAGTGTTTTGCCTAGTTGAGCACTTGGGTTTTCATTGTCGTACCCCGATCTATCATTCTAGTGGATTGGTGGAGTTGTTGGAGGTCTCTAGGAGAGAGGCCGAATTATCTAGGGTTTCGGGCATCCAGGGGGGCGCACCATTCCTTGGAGGAGAGTCAGATCCATAGGGTTTGAGGGTGGCTTTGGAGATTTGAGCACCTGGGTTGTTATTGCCATCACTTGATCTACCGTTTGGCATATTTCTTGGGGTGATTGGATATATTTGGCAGCAGGGCCGAATTGTTGAGGAGCTTCAGCATTCCAGTAGGGCGTGGCATCATTCAGTCAAGGCTTTGACACTTCATACGGCTAGATATACTCTTGTATTGATCTTCATTGAGTATTCAACCTTTGGGAGGCTTGTGGTCTTCTATTGGAGCATTTTGTAGCAGCTCCCGTTATATTATTGGATCCATCTGTTGAGTTATCCAAATCAACATCTTCATTGTAGCAGGTTCTTCTATTTCATGAATAAAATCAGATTTGAGATGTTTTGGCTTGTCTATCATATTGCATATGGTTGAGGTATGTTCCATGATTGTATCTCTTTGTTTATTGCTGCAAACACACAATAAAATCATCAGTAAAACCCTAAGGCCGAAATCAAGAGGCCATCCTGTAAGTAAAACAAGTAGATCAACAAAGTGTTTGACGAAATGCCATAACCAGAAAAGTTTTAAAAGACACCCAAAACTCTGATGTTCCTTGCATCTTGGCTTGGGAACATTACATTACCCCTAGGTGAGAGGGGGTAACATGACACTTGCTCTCATGCCTATTTGAGTTTTCAAACCTGTGATCTCATAAGATCAGCATTGAGAAACATCCTATGGGGAAGGAAAAAAAACTTCCTCTTATCTCAAACGGTCCAAAACTTGTTCCCCAAGGAACGGAAGCGAAGGAAGAATGTGGAGTTCGATCCAAACCATGCACTTTCTAGAGATGGCTCGAAAAGGCCCAAAGTATCCTGAAGAAAGGAAACCCTTGTTTGCATGGGACTTGGGGAAGGAGAAGATGGTGGAGGGAGCCCTCTCACCTTTAGATTTAGTTCTTGAGCATGCCTAGCATGCTCCTCTAGGAGATTGGCCTAAAATACTTATTCAACTTCTACAAGGGAAGGTGCATTATTACTTCCTCAAACCACCTAAACCCAACAATTAAGGGATTCTTGTTGATCCTTGGCTTCCTATTTGAATAAGGCTGGCTGGGAATGAATTTCATCTTGTTTGTTCTTGAGATCAAGGATTTCCACATGAAGGGAATCTCTTGCGGCATGCAAATTTTCTATTTCTTGGTGTCATTAAATTGTTGTTTTATAATTAAGTTCTCGGATTCAACTACCGCAATATTACTGGCGAGTTTATGAATCTATGTCTATAAGACCAAGTTTGATGATTCTTGAAGGTTGAAATTGCATATTAATTGTTGAATTTCGGTGTCTAATGTGATCCTGAAAATCCATGAATAATACTTTTATTTTCACTGTCTGGGTTCTGTGTCACTGTTTCAGGCCTTGGATTATCCATTATAAGTGTTATTTTTGTTATGTTGTTTGAACCCGTCTCCAAGTTTGAAAACGAGCTCCCACAGGAGCTAGTTGTGTCTGCTATGTAGAGGGGGTCAATAGAGAGGATGATAGAGATTGGGGAGGTCGTAGATAAGAGGGGGAAGAAAAGTACGATGAGAAGAGGGGGGTCATAGGATTGAAGGACCAATAAAAGAGGGATGGGACATGGGATAAGGGAGATGGGTGGCAGAGAGAATCAAGGGAGAAGTTACGAAGGAGGAGGGCTAGTGGGGAAGAAGCATTGGACAAGGTCGACTTGGGTTCTGATACACAAGCCGACGAGATGGATACTTGCAGAACTTTAGGAAGAAATGATAGATGTGTCACAGTTGGGCCATAAGCCAATTCGGGAGGGAGAGATCGTTGACAAAAATTGGGGCTGAGTCAAAGGGTCAAAGACGACAAGGAATCTTGGGGAAAGAGTCAAAGTCATTTCATCAGTGTCGTTGTGCCATTTCAGAGCCATCAAGGAGGGCCTTCAAGGGGAAACATCGAGGAGAGCTATCGAGGAGACAATGAGTTCAACCATTGAGGAGATCCTGGGTGAGACAGTGGGTTCAACCATCCAGAAGAGTCGAAGAGAAACAAGTAGATGAGTTAAGAAACGAGACTTGTAGGAGATAATACCTTAAACAAAACACTAGTCCCATCCTATAAATGATATGGACACTGACTGACAAGTGCACAACATTGTGGCTTTGTCTAGAGAGAGTGATCTCCAAGATAAGGAGTTATTCCTCCTTTTTATTATAAAAACAAGCAAGTGTACTCATCATAAATAGGGCACCTTCCAAGATGGGCTTTGATGAACATATAATATAAAATATGTCTTAGGAAGAGATCTGCAAGGAAGAGGCTTTGGGACCACATTGACCTAGCCATATAATATTAAATAATCAATAAAAGTTGTGCTTGAGATAAATGTGCCAAAGGGTGGTTATGGCCTTCCACAAAAATACTGAAATACTCCTCCCAAAGGTGGGTGCCCTATAAAGACGTGCAATGGTAGTTATGATTCATTCATAGGTTTGTTAAGATGGCAAGCAAAGAGGGAGCACTCCATCCAAACAAGTGATCCATTCATCAATGTAAGCCAACTACAGGCCCAAAATAGGGAAAGTAGGTAGGGTGCTCTAGGAATGTGTGCAAAAAGATGGGATGCTCTAGGTAAGTGTGCATGAAGGGTGGTACACTCTCAAAAAAATCACAAAATAACTATAACCATGTGCCACAATGTGAAACCTTATGCCATAACCATCAATTCATCTTCAAAACCATGGGTAAAGAGGTGGGCACTCTCTCCAAATGTGTGCAAGGACAAGTATGAATGAAACTAAGTATCATAATAGCCATCCAAGAAACCAAATGCACCTCCCAAATTGAGTTCCCTAGAGATATATGCCCTAGGATGTGGGCACTCTCCCCAAAGTGCGTGCTATAGCACATGTGAACACACTCAACTCAAATAACCAACAATGTGCAGGGTGCTCATTATGCTAAACAAAACCCTCATCAAACCTAGAACTCCTCCAAACCCACATGTGCTGGATGATGTTTCATGTCTCCAAATATATGAAAATGCATGAATCTGTGTGAGTGAAACCTCTAAAGGTGCCATATACACTATGATGCCTCATAAAATAATGTTCAATGCCAAAGTAAGCATCTGAGAAATCCTCCAAAGATCCAAAAAGGTGATGGTCCATAAACACACATGCATCAAATCAACAATAGATTGGCTCCAAAGCCAACATTATCCAACTATAACCTGCTTGGGCAAGGTCTTCAAAATTGGGACAAGCTTCATGCTATATGAGGGGTAACAAAATGGTTTCCTAAAATGTGATAGATATGCCGTGTAGAAAGTGTTTCTTCTTTTTTCCCACTCATTTATTCCTTAAATATGAAATCACATGCAGTTTAAATATAGAGAACGAGAACTTAGATTTTGTTTAGGATATTAAACATGATTGCTCTCCCGATATGGTGGCAATGCAATACGTATGGAACCCATATCATGTCGGAAGAGTGAAAGAGACTAGATTTGATTTGATTTTGATTTTGATTTTAAGATGGCGAAATTAAGGGCTCGGATATAACTTTCCACCTATTAGGTGGTCTCAATCTCTTTGTGGCTTGAAAGGTTTGCATGGCCATGTATTGCAATGTTACAATCCTCATGTCCCAAGGCATGCTTCTAATAATTTTCCCTGGCAAGAAGATGAACTCAAAATTAATTGGCTCAACTTTTTGTGTCTTGTGACAAATAGGTAAAAAACAAAAATTGCAATATCCATATATGCTGGATATTCACAAATACAACATCAAATACAAAGTAACAAATCATGTTCAACCTTGCAGGGAAGCTAGAGAAGAAGGTTCTCATTTCCCTGCACCCAATGATACCTCATGAATCGTGCGTTCACTTTGATTGAACTTTTTAGGCCCTTTTCAAGCACCCCACCAAGAAAAGCCAATGTAGATACACATTGATTTCCATGAAATACTTGACAAGACAGGAAAAAATGCAACCATTATCTTAGAACTTTGCAGAGAGTACAACCAGATTTTTGTGATAGACAACTTTGCATGGAGTACAGTTAGATTTTTGTATGAGTGCGTCTATACAAAGTTCGGATGCCCTATGAAACCATAGTTATTGGAACTGTCTGGACCGGATTAGAACCTGCTGGTATAGACTGCTTCACACCAGGCTGAGTTGGAGCTAAATTGGCAGTGGATCCAATCTGAACCAGTCCTCATCCATTCATTCCCACATGCATGCTATGCAGCCAGAAAAAGAGGGAAAAAGCAAGAAAAAGAGGAGAAAAATGGTGTCCCTGTCCAATGCTAATTTATTGTTAATTAGTGACACTGCCCCTCTATTTGCATATTTGGTGTCTTACGTTTTAGATTTACATTGATGTACATGACTATATCTGTGTGTGTTTATGTGTATTTTAGTCGATCAGCTCTTCAACCTGGGGATAGTTATACTATAGAAGTTCAGAACTGGCCATCACTTGTCTAGTGCCTACCACCCTCAGGTGAATGGAGAAGTTGCAAAAGAACAGAAGGATTGCGAAGTACACTAGTGGATTTATTGTTCACTTTTCAAACTTCTTAAACCATTGGATGCATTCTATTTTCCTTAATATATTACCTGGAAGCAGTTGTCCACATGGAGTTTATTGTTCCTAGTTTGAGTATTTTTCTATAAAACCGTCTTGATTATAAGGAAGTCTTCAAAAGTGATTACCTCAGTTAAGTCAACTAGATGGAAGAAGACTAATTGCTAGGTGGCTAATTTGCTAATAGAAGCATTTCAATGATACTGAAAAAGAAGGCATAATAAAATTTTCATACAGATGAGTTTGAAGTCAGGAGATTTAGTCTCGAAGTACAGAGGCAAAACTGTCATTAAGCAAAGTTAAAAGCTTATGGTTGGGACTGCTTCAACAGTCACAGTTCTTGAGAATGCTTCTATAAGGCCAAGTAGGCTAGATGGCGCACTACATGTTAACATAATTAATGAATTTTAATTTATGTTGTACAACCTCTTACATCACTGGTGCAAATAAACCTTCGGAGCTGCTGGTTTTGGAGTATTGTCATCCTAAGGCTTCTTGCATTCTTAGTTCGGAACTTGAGCTTCTGCAAGATGTTTCTTCAACTTCTCTATCTCCTTCGCAACCCAATTAGACAAGATTTATAGTGAAGTCAGAAACAAATATAATGGAAGTTCGTGAGTAGTTATGGTTAATAGTAGATGAAGATATTACAAGATATGCCAAAATATTTTCCCATTTGCAGATGGTGGTCACAAGTTTGTACATCAAAATTGGGACCTTGCATCTTTTCTGAAATCCAACAAGCTAAAATCAAACAAAAATGTGATAAGGATTAGCATGAGATGAACTAAAAGCATGTTAATTATTGTCTGCTGTCGTTTTACCTGACAAGGATGTTGATGATCTAGACTACTTGCAAAACTCTTTCCACTACCAATAATTCCTTATGATCCTCAATCTTTGGTAGGGTAAACTCCAAGGATTTTTGAATTTGCAAGATAAAAACAATAGCTTATTGATTTTTACAAAAAATAAATAATTTGTAAACTATAATCTGAATCATAAAGATTAGATAATAAAAACTGAATTCATTGAACAACAACAAAAAACACGAGTCTTACCAACTCTGAAGTGAATTGAACCCCTTCTTTGATTCTCAAACTAACAATCCTAAACTTGTCTTTTGTCATTTTCCGTGTGACATCTCTACATTAAAAGATGTAATGTCCCCACTTTGGGACATCATTACATTACAAAGTGTTTTGATGACCAGAGTAGCCATATGGAGGTTATAGCGAGTATAGTGACTATTGAGGGGTATTTTGGGGTCCAGCTTGCATTGCTCATCTTATTTAATCATTATGATCCAGTCCGCACAACTTGTCTTTGGTTCCATTGCATTCCAACGATTTCCATGATTTTTGAGTTATTTTGGGCTATAGGTTAATTGAATTCACTAAGGAGGTCATATTGGGCATAATACTTGGAGGAACCTCTTAGTGTGATAGCTCATTGGAATCGAGAGGAACAACACTACAGGATAGGATGATGAGAAGTGACTTTCAGTGGCCAAGGAAGCCACAAGGAGAGATAAGGTGCTTTTCAGAGGTAAAATAGTTAATTAATTAATTAAAGTGATTTAATTAATTAATTAATAAAGTAAAAGTCACTTTGGAGGGACAAGGTGAGCAGGAAGAATAAAAGAGAGGCAAGGGCCTCTATTCTCTCATGGATGTTGATTATTAGTTTCGATATCTGGCTTCTTGCTCAAATGTGCCCCTTGGAGCCCAAATGTGCTTCCTCAAGAGCTGCGCCCTAATTGGTTGTTTGCTGCGTTCTGGGAGATTCCACCATCGAAAACTGATGACTGATGGCTCAAAGGATGTTCCCTGGCTAGCTCTCAAATGGGTCGGAAGGAATATGCAAAATACTGATATGTCTTGTGTGGCCACACAAACCCTCTCTCTAACCCTTGCGCCCTCACTGGCTGAGCTGCACAGTCACTAAACTAGATCCTTGAAATGCACGGTGAAATACCTGGATGGTATCTCCAATAGGCTAGGGTGTGTCTCTCAACACCGAAACCGATCAATGGTGGTGGTTTTCTCCAGAAATCCACAAAACAACAATGGGGTCGATTTCCTCCTCCTCTGCAAATATCTCAACATCAAATCATAACATAATGAGGAATTAGGTCGAATTCCTCCCTTTATACTCTTCCTGATCTAATTCACCATTGACATCACTTAAGCTATACACTTTTCCTCCTAAGGTGAGTAATTAATTAATTAAGTCCCCCTTTATCACCTTTTTGTTCTATTTATTTGTTGACTTGGGCTTAAGTGACTTTTCCTATGCTTTTTGGCTTAATTCATCATTTAGCCACCAAATCACCCTTATTTCTCCTCTTGTTTCCTGTTTATGCCTGACTATAGTCTACGGGAACAAATAGACTACTAAGTCACTCCCTGCTGGCCCACTCTTGGGAACGGGACATGACATTGTAGCCCTTCTCACAACCGAATAACCATCTAATTTCCATATAAAAAGGGCCCTAGGGGGGTCATTTAGCGAAAAGAATGAAGAAGCAAATAAAATCCGCCAAAATTTCTCCTTCTTTCTCTCTGAGCTTATGCATTCAGTTTTGAGCATCCATCCTCAACAATCTCATTCTCTCATCCTCTTTATGCAATCCATCAAATCCCTTATTTTTTCATGTTGATTGTGAGGATTTGCTAGTGATTGTGGGATTAATGCAATTGGAGTCTGATTGGAAGAACCTAGGCGAGGTTCGTGGAGCAGTGCCGACAAGATCTTGGTTGTAATTCACCTTCTTGTTATTAATAAAAGAGATCTTTCCTTTTCCAAATTCATGTGTCTTTTTGCTTATGTGTGTAATTTATCTCATGGGTATATGGACATATAAATGACCTCAATGGTTGCATATATGTTGTTGTAGATTTCTTTCTGAGTTGTTTCAGGTCAGCTTTGGGAGGATACTTGCAATCCGGGAGCAAATAGCGAACAAAGGGGATCTACTACAAACAAAAGGACACAAGGTGCCTGTTATCGCTCAGTTTGTAGGATAGGTTGAAGGCAAGGCTCAAATTGGCGTAACAGGAGCTTCCCCACCCACTGTCACCTCGATGGGGAGCTCTTTCTATTCAGGGTGGCTAATCCCAAGGGAGACGTCCCTAGTAATCTGGGGTTCTGAAAGGTCTTAAGGTCGAAAGGATCAAGATGAGGGTTTCCTTTCACAGATTACTGCCAAGAGAGATAGTCAAGGATGAAGGTATTCCACTAAGAAAGGCACATGTTTGCGAGACAAGGCAAATAAAACTAAAACGTGCTACAGTGGTTAGTACTTCAAATTGTTAATGACTATCTTCAACATATACATATGAGCAATGATAAATGTAATTATTGACGAAGTCAATGATTGCAAATAAAGACAATGACATATAATATTACTTCTTCAATAATACAAAATGATAAAGGCATTCAATGTTTAATATCAATCCTTTACTTATCACAATCCATTAAATATGCTCATATATAAATATTGTTGCTGCGTCACTATGCAATTTAAGGGTGACGTCAAGCTTGTCTATATTAGTTTTGGTAGACAATGAGAAGGATGTTTTGCAAATTAAGCCTATGAATATGATCAACAACTCAAAGCCTATCAAAGGGTGACAATACCACAACGTTTTAAGTCAAACAAGAGTTCAAACAGGTATGACGTCACCTTAGGGTTAGGGTTAGGTTAGCCAGACAACTAAGTGAACGTTTTGCTTTTTTAGCCAATGAAATTACTCAACACTTATATGTCTATCAATGGATGAGTCAGTCGCAACCTTTATGCTAAGCAAAGGTTACAAAGAGGCAAGACATCATCAGTTAGCTAGGGTTAGTAGGTCACTAGGGTTAGTTAGGGTTTCAAATTAAGAGAGTTTGAAAGATTGTTTAAACACCAAAGACTCAACGTTGCAAGTTTTAGACCAGTGCCTTGGGTATTATGGAGTCAAGGAGAGAGACTAATGGCTTGGAAAGATCTAAACCTA
>ML783417.1:615681-627244 GCA_009831015.1 Picea engelmannii | reverse complement strand
GTCCACTGTAATGGTGCCAATATGCTTGTGTCAAGGATGGAGTCCTCAAAACAATAGAGGCAGCATAACATTACTTAGAATTCCTTGAAAAAATGAGGTGCATTCATGGCTTTTTATAGCATTGCTTTGGGTTATTGTTTAACTACTTTGTAGTGTGAAAAAAGGCCATTTAGGGCATTCTTAGGTCTTTGACCAGCCCACCATTCAGATCCAGTCCATATTTGGAGGTCAAATCAGCTTGGGAGCTGAACCATAAGTGGTTGGGAGGCCGACCACGTCCATAAATGCGCCCTTTAGCAGGTGCACAACTTTTTGCGCTAATAGTCGTGCATCGTGCGCCTGTGCATGATTTGTACGTTCCTGTTCCGTGCATGCACGCAGATGCCCAATGTCTGCAAAGTGCTCTTCAATTTTTCACTACTTTGTATAGTTTTTGACCTTTTTTGAATGTTGTGGTATTAATTCAGGTCCATGGATGACTTCATCACTGTTTGACGATGTTGAGTTCTTGTAACCATGTGCAGACGAAATTTCAGTGATAACAATGCTGGTACAGAAAAATGGGCCCTTCACCTGGTCCAACAAATTGTCAGGTACTCAACATGTCTCTAGAAGATTAGATTTCTTCCTCCTTTTAGAATCCATAATGTTGGATAACATCACCTGGAATGCCACGGTCATCGACACACCAGTGTCGGACCATTGGTTGATACTATTGACTCTCAACATTGATGGTACCCCAGGCAGAAAACCGTTCCACTTCGAAAAATTCTGGTTAACTCATCCATACTTCCAAACAAACATTCAGCAATGGTGGGAATAAGTGACCACTCAAACAGGAACCCTGATGTACAAATTTAAATAGAGGAAAAAAATCCTTAAGCTTCAACTAAAATCTTGGGACAATTCCACCTTTGGCGACATATTGCAAGCACAAGTACATCTCAATCAACAAATTCAAACTCTCCAACAACAGATTCAATCTCAAGGACTAACAGAATCCCTAGGGACACAGGAAATTATTCTAAGCAATCAGATCGCAGAAATAAGGATGCATGAAGAGATACTCTGGAGACAAAAATATCGCATCTAATGGATAAAAGAGGGGGAAAAAAACACCAAATTATTCCACTGATCCATGGTTCAACGTCGGCATACAAATCACATCACGCATTTCATCTCGGAACAGGGGACAAAAATTCAACAACAGGTAGACATAGAAAAAGAGTTTCTTTCCTACTACAAAAATCTTCTGGCGGAACCCCCAATCAACAGAAACCAGGCCATCGATGCAATTCTTAGGAACATTCCTAAGGAGGTCACCAAAGAGTAGAATGAGGCACTCATGAGTCTGATCACTCAGGAGGAGGTCGACCAATCTCTTAGGGATTCCCCACTAGGTAAAGCTCTGGGACCAGATGGTTTCACCTCAGACTTCTTTCACTACTGCTGGAACATTATTCGAGAAGATTTTTGGGAAATCATTGAAGACTCTAGACATTTTGGGTAGGTTCTTCAAGCCCTCAATGCGACCTTTCTCATCCTCATACCCAAAGATAACAACAACACCTCCCCCTCACACTTTCGACCTATCACCCTTTGCAATGTCATCTACTAACTCATAATAAAAATCATTGCAACATGCCTCAAACCTATTATTTTGTTCCTTATCTCTTCGAAACAGTCTGGTTATGTGGAAGGCAAACAAATCTTGGCCAATGTCATCCTGGCCCATAAAATCATTCACTCGCTGCACTCAACAAAAAATCAAGGTATGCTCCTCAAACTGGTTCTCTCTAAATCCTTTGATAATTTAAGTTGGAGCTATTTGAGATCAAACTTCCTTTCCTTTGTCTTTGATCCTATCTGGATCTCCTGGATTGTCAATCTTACTTCTTCAGCCCTGTTTTCCATTCTCATCAATGGTGTTTCGTCGAAACCTTTCTCCCCCTCACGAGGAATAAGGCAAGGTGACCCACTCTCACCCTTCCTTTTCATCCTCATGAAAGAATAACTGAGTTGAACTATCAAGGTGACCATTATTGATAATTCCCTCTCTGGCCTCACCCCCCATGACATCTCCCCCCTTATATCCCACAATCAATTCATGGATGACATTATTCTCATGGGACTTTCTACCGCCAGAGAAGCTATGCGTTTCATATCCTTCATCGACCTCTTTTGCGTGGCCTTGGGCATGGAGGTGAACATGACCAAATCCCAAGTTTTCTTCTTCAACATGCCTCTTGAGATACAAAACCACCTCACCCATATCCTAGGCTTCACCCGCAATACCCTCCCCTCTATTTATCTGGGTATCTCCCTCATTTATAATCCACTAAGAAATGCTTCATGGGACTCCCTACTTTCCAACTTCCACAATAAACTCTCCTCTTGGACCTTCCAATCCCTCAATCTTCCTGGGTGCCTCATCCTTCTTAAATCGATCCTACATGCCCTCCCTGTCTATGCTTTTTCAGCCCTGGCGACACCAAATTTCATTATCAACACTTTAAGAAACATGAAAAGAAGGTTTCTCTGGCAGGGAACCAAAGAGGGAAGGAAATTCACCTTGGTAAGTTGGAAAAAAGTCTGCAAACCAAATAACTTAGGGGGCCTTGGCCTCAAAGACCCAACCATACTCAACAAAGTCCTCAGTGAAAAAAATTGGTGGTGTTGGTTGAAGAGACCCCAAGACCTTTGGGAACATCTTTGGAGGAAAAAATACACTCCCACCTCCCTTGAAAAAGAGCTCATCGGATGGAGTGGACAGTGCCCGAGCTCGCTCATCTGGAATATGGCTAGAAACAATCAAGGACTCATCACAAACCACTCAGTCTAGGAATTGCAAAGTGGGTCTTCAACACTTTTCTTGAGCGATTCTTGGCAACAACTCTCATCCCTAAATATTGATCCGAACCTCAATGCCTTCATTCCTTTCACCGCTGAAGAAGGACTCATCAAAGTGAAGGATTACTGGACCCCAGATAGCCCAAGGGAAATCTGGCATATCTGGAAGAATTCACATGAGGACCTGAACATCCTCATTGATCTCAATATCAAACCTCTGCAGGCACACCTTGACTTGCAAAAAATTCCCAGTCAGCATGGAGATGACATCCTCAAATGGGGACACTCCACCACAGGCACCTTCAACATCCGAAAAGTGTACCACCTAAGAGTAGGCCACAACTCTTTACAACAGGAAGAGATTTGGAGAAAAATATGGGAAACAAAATCCTGGCCGAAAATCAACACCTTCCTCTGGCTTGTTGCGCACAATAGCATTCTCACCTAAGACAACCTCAGAAAAAGGGACTTCATCAGTCCATCCAGGTGCTAGCTATGTGGTTTAGAGGAGGAGACCCAAAATCATCTCCTAAAATTGTGCACCTATAGTTCAAGCATTTGGGATCACAACGCTTTCATAATGAGATTCATGGACATGAATCACATGGGACTCTAGGAAACAACACCAGGCTGGAGAGGCATGGTTTTCCAATCCCCAATTCTCAACAAAATCTGGCAGCTGCTACTGGGCTTCATTATTTGGAAAATTTGGAAATAAAGAAATAGACGAACCTTTCAAACAGTCACCAGAACCTGACAAGAAGTCTGGACCGCAATCCACTCCAATATCATTGAAACCATCTCCCTGCACCCCTATATGGCTCAAGATCTAAATTTCCCACCAAATGAGAGTCTCATCCTTAGCGCCTGGAAGATCAACCTCCACCCTACGATCTCCATCGCTGACCAGTGTAAGCATAGCCCCACCCATTGGGAAGCTCCACCCACAGGGTACCACAACTAAACTTTGATGGACATCTAGAGGGAGCCCATGACCTGCAGGATACGGTGTTATCATTCACAATAGAAAAGGGGAAATCCTACACATTACAGTAGGAAAGCTTGGGCACAACACTAACAATGCTGCAGAAGTTTGGGAACTCCTCTGTGGCCTACAAGTGGCCACAAAACAAGAGATTTTTCCTATCATAGATGAGGGGGACTCACAAATTTTCATCAACCTCCTCTCCCATCTCCTTAATGGGGCTGACCAGGAGAAAATATCTTCGAGTTGGAGACTCATGAATGGGCTTATTGGAATCAGGTCCACTCTCCAACCACATTGGGTAATCCACCCCTCCCATGTTCAAAGATCGAAAAATCAAGTTTCTGACTTGTTGAGAAATATCGGGGTCGATCTGGAGGAGAGTGTCTTCACGTGCTCCCCCACATTGAATCCCTCCCATTCCACAATTATTTCTTATAGAAACATAACAAACACCAAGGATCGACCCTCGGATGGGGTGTTTTTAAGCCCAGCAAGAAACCAAGATATGGGGAGGCCACCTGGCTAGGTGGCCAACCACCTGGCACCCAACCAATCCCATCCCACCCTCTCCGTCACCTCATGAATGTCATCACACCGCCACCACCCTACACTCCCCCGACACAAACCTTCACTCACATGAATTGGATGGTCTAGAATGCCAAAGACTTCATGGCATTGTGCGCAACTTTTCCTGGATCACCTGCTCATTTCCTTTCTCTCATTCTGGTGAAAAACCTACTCTCCGTTGCAAAGCTCTTTGTGCACAATTCGCCTCCCCTCTGGCGCAACCTTCCTCGGGCTCTAATTTTTGCAAGCTCTGGCCTCAACTTCTTCCCAAGACCGCCTCTGACATTTGACATGACTCACCTCAGGGGCAAGGATAAATGGGGTGCAACCTAGTATGAGGCCAGGGGAAGAAAACCGCCCACCCCTGACCATCCTTCTGAAGCCAAGCTCCCCCTAGTTAGACCTCCAGTTGACGAGCCCATTCATGACCATCCACCTGAGGCAGATTTCTTCCCCACCTTGGTTTTTGAGGAAGTAGCCACTCACACTCCTCTTTTTGTATTTGAACTTCCCCCCGTCCTGGCCCCAATCGAGGCACCCATCCCCGCTCAGCCCCTTAGTGAGCCCACCATTGATCTCTCTCCCCTCTCGAACCCCTACGGCTGTAGGGTCAAGTGGTTTAACCTCTTTGGTAATTCATTGGGTTATACGCCTCCCCCTCCCTCATCATCCTCCACCTCCTCCCTCCCCCCCATGCCATCCCCCACTTTATCCCCACCCTCTCCCCCTCCACCTCCTCGGCCTCCCTGATCTCTCCAAACAATAGCTATCGGGATTGTGCATAGGATATGGACACCCTAAGAAAACTTGATAGGGACCTGAGCGACATCAAATGAGACCTGAGGGAGATCAAGACAATCACACTCGACATGTAGAATAGAGATGTCGATCACTAGAGCCAAGTGGACAAGTTGATGGCCTTCCTCCAAGACCTCCAACAAGCAATGGTGGACCGCGACAAGGGAAATTCACAGGTGCGATGTGTCTAAACCAGGCCTAGGATCAGTTCAGGTTTCTAATTTTTTTGTTTCAATGTTTACGTCGAACTCTATCCACAGGCAGGTAGGGAAGGCTGGCCGAAATTTACTCTTATTTTATATGTTTCTGGATAAAAGTATCAGCCCTGCGTGGCATCAACATGGAACACCTTATTTTTTGAACAACCGGCAGTGGTGGTTTCACAAAAGGGCACCACTACCAAGTATAACTAGAAACATCATCTTTCTGGTACTAAGTGCAACAGTGGTTTCCCAGAAGGGCACCGCTATCACGTATGATAGGAATTTTTAATCATCTGTAACCGTTTTCAGGATCCAATACAACTACTAACTTACAAAAAATAAATTTAGTTGAGTCTTTTAATTAACTTAACTAATGTGTTGGTTCAAGTACTTCAACCAATTCTAATTTGTTAAAAGAAAGAGGAAAGGGAGGAACAAGAGGAGGACAGAAGCAAAATCATGCTAAGGTTTTCTCTTTGAGTTTATTTTGAAATAGTTCAGTTTTCATTCATACATATATTCATCATAGCCTAATTCTCTTTTGTGATAGTAGGGTCTTATTGTAGACAACAATATTCAGGGCTAAATCAAAGCATTCAAACACTTGTTTTTTAGAGGTGTTGATCTATCTTTGATAGTCTGTGTAGACTTGTTTGTTTGTGAATTAATTTTCATGACTGATAAAGGCTATTGTGTAGATTCAAGTGGGAAGTAATCTATGGCAAGCTGATCCAACTTTTAGAGTTTAGTTTTCATTTTTTGTCAGAGGTCCTTTTGTATGTTCCATCGGGGATGTCTAAGTTTGACTTTGGTCCAAGATTTTTGTATGAGATTTTGTAAAGAAAATGACTCTTTGGTGAATTGGAATGAAATAAAGGATTGCTTTATGTCTCATCTGTCTTGATTATCATCTTGGTGTATTTACTTCTTTTCTTACATTTATTTCAGTGACTGTTATATTTATAAAATTACACAAAAAGTGAATTTCCAGCAAGCTTTTTGTTGATAAAAGACTAACCTAAGCGCTCGTAATTAATACTTGTGAGTTAGGATGTTATTTTTGTTGGCTATAAACATAGGGTGATATTCCCATCTACTTTTCTTTAGCCAAGTAAAGTATGAAAATGCTAGAGTAAGATCATTTCATATCTTTTCCTCAACATTTATTTGGGGACCGTACTGGGGAGATCTTCGATATCTCTCTGGTGAATTTTTATATTCGATTTTTCATCGACACGTCTTTCTTTTCTGAATTTGATTCTTTGACTGTTTTAATTTTAATGATTGTTCCTATTGCAAGGCAACCCAATATTGAGCCCAGTCTTCAAGACTAGAGCAACATTGCTTTAAATTTATTCCATACTATTTTAGACACCGCTAGAATCCGTGTGGAGCTTAACCGTTCTTGGGTAGCGATTGAGCAAGATATTAGTGCTAAAGAACAATTGGAGGCTAGAAGTAGACAACCTAGAAATCAACAATAACCCTTTTGTTTCTTCATCTTTGGCATTCTTTCATGTCCCTAAATTCTCATGCTTCTAGAAGAAGAAGAGGCATGTCACCTGAAGTCAATCCTATTGTTGAAATAGGAAGAAGAAACGTAGTGTTATCTATCCAAAAAAGTGCTCAAAGGAGGACTTTATCTAATTCATCCAGCTCATCTTTCTTTCCTATGGTGTCACGGGAAGTGCTCCATCTTCTCAATATTCATCGTCATCAGGGATCGATAGCTTATATAGCCACCATATCCCTATCCAATCTACCACAAATCCCACCAAATTCATCAAAAAGTATGGACTTTTTCAATTTGAAGAAGACACCACAACCACTCCGTGGAATGTGTCATCTCCTCTTAACTTAGCACTTGCTACTTGCTCACTTCCGAAGTTTAAAGAGCACTTGCCTAAGTTTCCAGGAAACAACACTGTCAGTACAAATGGACACCTAGTGGCATTTTCTAATGCTTGTCATAAAATAGGGGCCAACGACAATGACACTTGCATGTGCTTGGTTGTCAATTTCTTGGAAGGGAAGGCTATGGCCGACTTCTTTGACCTTCCTCCTAATATTCTATCTAATTGGGAGGAGTTGATCTATTGGTTCAGATCCACTTCCAATAGATCAACTTATGGGCAATCTAAAATCCTAGCTGAGAATTTAAGGGAATAGAATAATGTTACCTATATTGAGGGCAAGACTATCAAGTCTTTCAACTTGCCTTTCACCAAATTGTACAATCAAATCCATGAACTTATCCGCCCCTAGAACCAAGACACATTCATGCATTACTACAATGCATTTCCTTCTCCCTACTATCATAGGCTTGAGGAAAAGGTCATTGATAATATTGGTTCCGTTCTACATACTTTCTCAGAGTATGAAGAACAACTTGAAAAACTGGTCTTCCCTAGGGATAATCAATTAGATAGACAGACATGTCCTCTCTCTTATAGTTGGTACGAGATATGAACAATCGTATGATAGAATTCGAGTGGAAGGGCACTGTCTCCCCTCTCACCCCTGGAGATTCATCCTCTTCTGCATCCCCCCTTTATAAATCCAGTTGAAAACAATTTTCAGCCTAAGGTTATCCTGCCTCGGAGTTGGTGTAACTTTTGCAAGGAACACCATGAAGAAACCACATGTGAGGTAAACAAGAGTTCCAGAGATAAGATCTTTGGTAAGAGACCAGAATCTACTATCGTTTTCCTATACTTTTTGGAGCCAAAGTATGTCATGGTTATTAATACTAGAAAAAAAGCCTACGCTCCCAAGGGAAAGTTTGACCCTACCCGCAGTGCCTCTAACCCAACCTCTTCCTCAACCGCTGTTGCACTCCAAGTTCCTAAGGATCCCAAGAATCAAAGAATCACTCCCTCTCCCCCCTCTTCCAAATACAATATCCTGAATCAGTTGGCCAACATCAAAGCATATGCAACCCTTTTAGACATGGTTGTCGTCCTTGAACAATAGATGCATCTGAAACAATTCATGGAAGGAAAATATTTCATTGTAGCCAATCTTTCTGAAGAGGCAGTCAAAGAGGATTCTTTTGTAAATAAAGTAAGTGTACATAATTTTAGATACCCTATAAAAAATCCCCCTTTTTATATTTCTGTAAATAACATGGACAAGATTTCCCATTGTTGCCTCATTGATGGCAGTTCAGGCCCAAGTGTAATGTCGAAGATTATTATAGAAGATCTAGTCTTGTCTTGTACAAACGAAAACGCTCGAATCATGATCTCTTATAATAGTCTACAATAAAAAAAATATTGGTGAGATTAAGGATGTAACCTTGGTTTTATGCACTCATCCTGAGATAAGGACAATCCTCAACATTCAGGTGATTGATATGCCTATAAGAAATTACTCAATTATTTTGGGAAGAGATTGGCAAGCCCTAACAGGTGGGTACCTCTCACTCGACGGGACACATTTATCCGTTCCTCAGAATGGTAAGGACATTATAGTCCTTAGAGAGGGAAGAATTTCACCCTACATAGAGAGTGTTTTGCAGTCTAACATAAAATATATTGAAGAAGACCTAGGAGTGTATTCCATCTTTGTTGAAGAGGATAATATTCCTTTGGAAAGAATTGATTTAGATGATGATTTATGGAACATGCACTTTGATGGTTCACACTCTAACAAATGTAATGGGGCTGGTATTATCTTGGTTTCCCTTGCAGGAAAAATTCATAATCTGTCATACAGGTTGGAGTTTTCTTGTACAAACAATGTCGTTGAATTCAAAGCTTTGTTGGCAAATATTTAACAGACAGTGAATGGAAAATATTTAACAGACAACGAATGCTTGTCATTGATGGAAAGTATAACAATGAAGATGGCATGAGTACAGGAAGTTTGTAATCGACAGGCAAACAAAAGATAAGTTCAGGAAGGTCGAATGATCGAAGGCGAGAAGTTTGTAATCGACAGGAAAACAGAAGATAAGTTCAGGAAGGTCGAATGATCAAAGGCAACACAACGTTGATTGAGTGATATAAGACCCATAAAGTTAGAGAAGAATCTGTGATCATTGGATTCCATTCAAAATTCCCGAAAGAACGAGGGTCATCAGATCTGAATGTAGACAAGCAGAGATCGTTGAAGAGGAGGATATATCTCATCCGTTAGATCCAAGCGTAGGATCCGACCATCGTTGGATCAAGAAGAACCTGCATGTCCTTTAAGGTACAAGGAGAATCAGGTGTAATCGCGATATGCAAAATCGCGATGTAATATGAGCTGTCAGATCAAGGTTTGATCTGGACCGTTGATTCCATTCCATGTCAGGGTTTCGAGGATGGCGTGTTGGAGATGTCAAAGAAACAATGCAACAAGAATGCTGATTTCGCGATATGCGAAATTGTGATTCAATCGCAACCATTGAATCAAGATCAGATCTGGATCATTGATCTAATTCCATGTCAGAGTTTCGGGGATCGAGAGTTGGAGATGTCAAAGTTTATTAACATCAGGAATCCCAATATCGCAATATGCGAAATCATGATTTAATCGCAGCTGTTGAATAGAGATCAGATCTGGACCGTTGATCAAACTCCATATCGGAGTTTTGCGAATCGTGACATAGAGAGGCAAAGAACCCAATGAATTAAGAATGTTGAAATTGCAAAATTGTGATTCAATCGTAGCCGTTGAATCAAGATTATATCTGGACCATGGAATCACAGGACATGTGGCAAGTGATCAAAATTTCGCTGACTTGGGGTCAACGAAGCATAGTGTCGAAAATCACGAAACGAGAAATCGCGAAAGCGCTTTTTGCATAGGCGCTTGGTTATGACCATAGTCATATTGGGGAAGGAGCTAGTGCAGAAACGTTTTGTATCGGAGTTTTGGGGATCACAACATGGAGAGGCAAGAAAACGATGCAACAAGAATGCCGATATCGCGATATGCGAAATCGCGACGTAATTGCAACCGTCAGATCAAGAAGTGATCTGGACCATTGATCTGATTTCTTCACGGAGTTTCATGGATCGGGATTTGGAAGTGACAAGAACATTGAACATTAGGAATGTCAAAATAGCCATATGTGAAATCGCGACGTAATTGCAACCATCAGATCAAGAAGTGATCTAGATCGTTGATCTAATTTCTTCACGGAGTTTCATGGATCGAGATTTGGAAATGACAAGAACATTGAACATTAGGAATGTCGAAATAGAAATATGTGAAATCACGGAATGATCTGAACCGTCAGATCAAGTGTTGATCGGAGGGTTATTGTTCTCTCTCACAGTTAACTCCTCAGTTTCGAATCTATTAGCGAAACAGACTCATGATTGCCGATTAGTTGGCGTTTCAGTTGCTTAGACAGTTGTCATCTTTTTGCCTAAGGAGTTGGGAAGTTGAACCGTCGTGTAGGGGTGTATAAAAGTAGATGAGACAGACTGTGTGCGGCTGGCTATTCTGAATGAGAAAAGAATGAAACTGTAAGAAAAGGAAAATGAGAGAATGCACAGGAGGAGATTGAGCATATGTGCAGTGTGAGATGAAACATAGAGAAGAATAACAGAACAAGTTGAAGAAGAGAAGAATGAGAGAATGAGTTGATGCAGAGAATACCTGCTGAACAGACAGAGGAAGAGAAGAGCAACAGAACAGTGTGTAGAAGATCGGATTTACAAAACAAAGAAAGATTGGTAAGAACTGATTTATCTGTAAAGTTGACTGTTTATTTAGCCATTCATATTCTAGGGAGGTTGGGAGGTGCTCGGCAGGACTGTTGTCCTCAGAGGTTCAAGTGGGAGCTTGAACACAGGAAGTTGTAGCTTCCATCTGGTTGCAGCCAGATAAACCAGGGTGGCAGGATGGTGCAAGGGAGAACAAGTGTTCTCTGTTATACAGGTTGGTGCCTGTGTAACTGGAAGTTGGTGCTTCCATCCAGTTGGTGCTGGAACATATAGGGAGTTGGTGCTTCCTTCTAGTGGGTGCTAGAGAAACCAATAATTTGGTGCTTCCTTCTAGTGGGTGCTAGAGAAACCAGAGAGTTGGTGCTCTCAAACAAGTTGCAGCTTGTAAAACAGAGGTAGCAGCCTCACATTGAGTTGGTGCTCAATTAAAGATGATGTACATAACTTAAAAGACTACCTATCATTTCGAAGAAGAAGAGGTTTTCTCCCTTTAT
>ML783417.1:591248-606521 GCA_009831015.1 Picea engelmannii | reverse complement strand
TGTTGTCTTATAAAGAATCGACTATCTCCCACTTCTTCTTGCCATTTCTTCATCCATCGAGATTTTAAGAGCAAGTCTAAAGTTTTCCTCCTTAAAAGTTAGAGAGCATATTCCAGTCAAATGATTATGCATACAGTGGTAAAAACCCCTCATACTTAAGACTTTTCATGAATTATTCCCAAATTCCCGATCATCTTTCCATTAAATCTTCTCACTTCCCCCTGTTGCATAATCATACGAGTTTTTATCTTCTTGACCTATTGTTCTTGGTTTGCAGAACCATAAGTTCTGAGTTCTAAATCTGTTGGAAACAAATTTTCCCTGTGGAGTCGCTAGTTTGTTAACAATTAAAAATGTCAACGTAGTTTCGCCCGCAAAGTGTTGCTAAATCCTATTAATATAAAACTAAATAATACTAGTAGGTGGCACCCCCTTGAAGTATTAAAGATCATATCTGCTCATTTTTTATGGTGTGATGATGTGCGAAATGGTTTAAGTTGGTTGATGAGATATTGTTGTTGTTGGTATGAGTTGAGCTTTTGAAATGTTGATTCTTCATGTTACTACAACCTATGATATTCATTAATGTTATTGCTAAGTGTTCTTATCACAACTACACAACAAACATGTTAGTGAAATTCCATGAAGGGCAGTTTTGAGAAAGACAAAGATACTATAACAAATGCAAAGTAAAAGAGGATATAAATCTGTGATTTTATTACACCACATACAAACAAGTGGAATGAAATATGGAGCAATGCAACAATTTAAAAGGTGAAGGACTTTATAACTATCCTATATACTAGACTATATGCTTGAAAGACTTAATGGTTATGGTAAATCATAGCTAGCATTTTAATGGACATACGATCAAATTGAGTTATGTGGTCGATATACATATGGTATCTTGGATAATGGGATGTTGGTGGCTCATTTGACAAAGTAATGGACGTTGATGGTTATGTGATTTTGTTTGAATTATATGATGTGAAATGGTATATGGTGATCGCGCTACTGGATTTTAGTGTGGCAATGGTTTGGATACATGTTTGATTAATTGTGCTAATGGAGAATTTGTTGGCATGTACTTTTGAGTTAATGAGATATGGGTGGAGGTGACGTGCATTTACTGCAAATCACCTTTACTCTTCCTGTTGGCTGCCACCCTAGTCGGGCTATTGTTATATAGTTATGCTCTGAATTTTTAGCAGGGAAGGAACCACTCATCCAACTCTCGTTTTAAGGAATTCAATTACAGGTATGCACTTTTTTTGGCCATTCATGACTCTGCTTTGGTTATGAAATGATTATTGGATCAGGTGTATGGGTTTGCATTTTCCTAAGTGTTGCAACTGTGTGAAATTTTGGTTCTTGAATGAAGAGTGGATGGTTCTTCCTGTAATAATTTTGAGTTCGTAGAGGTTATTGGTCTTCCTAGGTGATAGCTCTATGTTACCATTGTTGGTTTAGTTGGAGGGGTTTTGTTTAAGTCTTGGGTGGATAGCTATCTTCACACACTGTCACTAAATCCAGTCTCAGGCTTTCATGGGTTTAATGGTCGAAGGTTTTTTGTGTCACTATGTGTGTTTACTTCGACATTTTCCACCACTAAAGGTCATGAAGTGAGTGTTCTATTCTTAACTCTGCCATGTCCTCACCTTTTTTTTATCCCCCTGCCATGGATTGTTACACGTCTGCAAATGAGTCATGTCTCTCTCTGTGTGCACACACTTGGCCTAAAAAATTCCACCATTACGAGGAGTTGTCTCCATTTCGCTGGTGATGGCTACTGGGCAAACCCTTAACCCTCCAGTCTGGAGTTTTATAGAGAAGACTATCGTGCCTTTCAATTTGTTACAGGTTATTGTGGATTGAATGAATGATCATTTACCTTGGATAAAGACTCCCCCAGTTGGTTGTATAACAGTCATGTTGGTTTGGCATTTGGCTACTGCTTCTGTGATAGTAAGGATAAACCCTTCGTTGCCAATTGAACTTTCAAAATATATAGTCACCCCCCATATATTAATAGCTCGGTATTGCTAATGGAAAGGGCCTCTTCCCCGATTCGATTGGATGCATGGGTATGCATAGATACCATAGCTTGTTCGATTGATTTATTTTATACAACAATGGAAAATTGTTTGGTTGATATACAGTCACTGGTATTTACACTAATAATTACTCATATGATAGCTGGTATTGGTTACAAATTCTTGGTGGTGCGTACACATGTCGCATTGTGTGTATGGTGTTTTGCAAAATGAAATATTGAGAATGGTAACTTTGGTTTACTTGGGGCTGAATGATTATTGAACTGGATAACTATAGAAACTATATCCATTGTATCCTTGTGTTTGTTGGTTGTGTAGCCCTGAGTGTGCACAACATAGTTGATCGCAGTGTGAATAAATTGAAACAATCTTATGTTAAATTAATGGCTCAGCTGATATGTTGAGTTATTATCGTGACTATGTGTTTGTTGTGTTAAGTGGAAATGTCACATTGTGGGGTTTTGTTAGCTGCACAATGTGTGTGGTATGGATAGCTTGGTTTTCACATGTTTATTTATTGCAATTGACCATTGGTTAAAGAAGGCATGTTGTTGATGATAGTGATGTTGGATGGGTGGCTTATCTTTTAAGTCACATTGAATTTTTTGTTTTTTACAGTGGTAGAACTACATTTCCTGGGCAAAGTACCCTGTGCATAGCTTGTTTCTTAATGGTGACTGTGGGTTGTATGATTAATTATCATTTCGGGTGTGGAAATATAGTCTTGATTATTTTAGTTACTGCCTATACATGTTTAACGAATATCATTGCATTTAAATGATAAGCTCGATTGCAGTGATAGTGATTTCATTGTTAATTTGAAAACATGACCTTTGAAGTATTATTGTGATTGAAGAAATGCACGGGAAGTGGTTGATAGTTACATATTGGAAATGAGTACTATGCGTGAATTGTTATAAAATACAAAGTATGTGAATGAAAGGAACAAAACCTCTTACAAATTGTGTGGAATACATACTATCTTGGGATGGCACTGTGGGATATTTGATTAGTGAACAATGAACTAGTTAAATGCATAGGAACTATTACTTGGTCAAACGATTGTTGGTGGATGCATCTCTTACTTGGTTAAACGATTATTGTTGGTGGATGGAACAGTAATTGTTCTTATTCCCATACATTATTTCACTTTCCACTAATTACAAACCTCGTCGCCTCCCATATTCATTTTTTCACTCCCTGTTCTGATATTGATTACATTCAAGAGATTTCTGTGTTAAAGTAGATGGAAGTGGAAGTGTCTTGTGTGGATTTCAGTGAGGTCTTATTGGTGCCTTTAAAGTTGATTATGGTTGTCATTGAGCAGTGATCATGTTTTTCCCCCTCATTATATCATATTTTCTCTCAATACAACCCCCTCAGATATCCCATAACCCTTTTTCACCCCCCTGCTCGTTGATTAATAGTAAAAAAAATTGTATGGATTGGATTGCATGAGTTTGATACATTCTGAGCCAAATCTATTTCATATTTTTAAGAGTTATCATGTATGGTTATTTAAAAGACTATTTGTTAATCGATCATGCATGTAGGATGAGTTTTTTCAGTCGAGGAAACCATGGTTGAGGAAACAGAGGTAGAGGTAACTGGAATCGAGGCCCAAGAAGGACCAGGTTCTCCATACATTTTGACGCTAATTTAGAAGAGCTTGGCCAATTGTTTCATGCCAAATTATTTAATTGGATTGGGTAGGGAATAGTCCAACCTACTTCTGAAAGGCCTCCTTTCCAAGCCCCACAAGCCCCTTATATCCCTGTACCTCCTCATGTCTCCTTACAACCCGAGGTCCCTGGAAATGATGGATGGCAGGAGATTGTCCACCCGACAGTCTCCCAACATTGTGGCTAGACCAAATTGTCTTTTCTTGCTCGTTCGCCTTTGAACCCCATTGTCCAAGCTGCCCCTAACCACTCGCTAGTGAAATCCGCCCATGCTAGCAAGAGATTGAAGACTGAAGCCCACCATGCACTTGAGAAAGGAAAAACCACTACTACCCCTTCCTCACCCTCCAACGACTCTGACAAATCCATGTCTTCCTGGATGCATTTGTGGGATGATTGTTCCCACGTGATCAATGAGATTAAGCCTAAGGGATCTGCATAGCCAAAGGAAAATTCAAGAAAATCAAGAGGTGACAACAACAATCAAGGAAGGGTTTCTTCACAGACTGGGAAATATGTCTTTTGAGTTTTATGTTATCTATTTTTTTATGACAATTGATTTCATGGATCTTTGGACAACATGTTTATTTTGGATATATGAGTATTATTTTTGAAATAATTTCAAATTTCATGAGTTTAAATTACCAAATGTAAATATGTTGATGGGAGGCACAAGGAGGTGTATTTTTATTAACTAATGATTATGTTATGATTGTTATGAACTAAAGGGAGTCACAAGGGGTCCCACCTACTAGTTATTATTTAATAATGACCCTTAATTATAATTATTACTCTTCCCCCTAACTAAAGTTAGTTGAGTCTTTTAATTAACTTAACTAATGAGTTGGTTCAACTACTTCAACCAATTCTAATTTGTTAAAAGAAAGAGGAAAGGGAGGAACAAGGGGAGGACAAAAGGAGAAGCATGCTAAGGTTTTCTCTTTGAGTTTATGTTGAGATAGTTCAATTTTCATTCATTCATATATTCATCACAGCCTAATTCTCTTTTGTGTTAGAAGGGTCTTATTGTAGACAACAATATTCATGGCTGAATCAAATCATCCAGACACTTGTTTTTCAGAGGTGTTGATATATATTTGATAATCTATGTGGACTTGTCTGTTTGTGAATTAATTTTCATGACTGATAAAGGCTATTGTGCATAGTCGAGTGGGAAGCAATCTATGGCAATTTGATCTAGCTTTTAGAGTTCAGTTTTGGTTTTCTGTTAGAGGTCCTTTTGTATGTTCCATTGGGGATGTCTAAGTTTGAATTTGGTCCAAGATTTTTGTATGAGATTTTGCAAAGAAAATGACTCTTTGGTGAATTGGAATGAAATAAAGGATTTCTTTGTCTCATCTGTCTTGATTATCATCTTGGTGTCTTTACTTTTGTTCTTACATTTATTTCAGTGACTGTTATATTTAGAAAATTACACAAAAAGTGAATTTCTAGCAAGCTTTTGGTTGATAAAACACTAGCCTAAGCACTCGTAATTAATACTTGTGAGTTAGGATGTTATTTTTGTTGGCTATAAACAAAGGGTGATATTCTCGTATACTTTGCTTTAGCCAAGTAAAGTATGAAAATGCTTGAGTAAGATCATTTCATATCTTTTCCTCAACACTAGTGAGAGAGGGAGTTTTTATTATTTGTGACCTTTAGAGAAATTTTGTTACAGCATATTCATATTCAGAAATTTAATGACAAACTTATCTCAAAAACCATGCCAAGTCTTCACACAAGTTCTGAGCCAAACTCCTCAAAATGTTTTCCATAATTTTCTGCAACAAAATACAGGTTTGATCCTCGATTTTTGTGCCTCTAACTGGCTGTACAGATGCCTCAAAATTTGTGCCAACAGTAGCAACAAATTTCTAGGTATTTAATGACTATATGACCTCCTTGAAAATCGTGCCAAACTTCCAGAAAACACACACAACAAATATCCTCAATTTCTGTGCAGCAAAGTGACTGTACATACTGTAAAAATTTGTACGGTACGGCTGATTGTACCTCCTCGAAAACTGTGCCAAAAATTCAGTCGTACAGAATGTGAAATCCGTACTATACAGACATAATTTAATGCTACTCCTATTCCTCGATTTTTGTGCCAACTAAAGGATGTATAGAACCTTGAAATATGTACTGTACAACCTGCTGTTTATGTTGTACCTCATCCATGGATTTCCATGCTAGTGTCTAGACTTGTAATGTGTGCCCTAGTTCTGTATAAATGGCCTCTTCCTCAAGCTTGAAATTTTTTCTCTTGCTCTCTCTCAAAAATGTTTCAACCACCAACAATGGGTGTGCCCTCCTTACCCTAATCGACCTCATGAGGGAATATCAAGGGTCATCTCATCTAACGGTTTATATTAGATGAGATCAACGGTGGGGATAAAATCACTTTATTCACCTAATTTCCCTAAGTCTCAAAAAGTCACCTTTTAATTTTCATCTCACAAATTAAATGACTAGGGTCCACATTAGGCACTTTCTCACCCCTTAGGTGCCTAGGTGATGAGAAACACTTGCCTAGTTACTTTTTAATTTAATTTTAACACTCCCTCTTACCGAGGAAAGTGTTACTCACCACTCCAAGCTTGTCCCTGAAAAATACAAATTTTCCTCTGCCCAATGCTTTGGTGAGTATGTCTGCAATCTTCTCCTCTATAGATATGTATTGTAGCTCCATTGATTCTCTCTGAACATAGTCATGGATGAAGTCATAATGAATCTTGATATGCTTAGACCTGTCATGAAAAATTGGATTCTTTGAGAGTTTAATGCAACTCTGATTACCACAGTAAATCAAGGTAGGCCTCAACCACACACCAAACAATCCCACCAACAACTTGCGAAGCCAAAGGACCTCACAACTGGCTTGACTGGCCGCCATATAATCAATATCTGCATAACTCAATGCCACTGAATTTTGCTTCTGACTAAACCAATTAGACACAACTATTGAGTCCAATCTGAAACAACACCCTGAAGTGCTCTTCGTGTCACTGACACATCCTGACCAATTCCAATCTGTATAGCCAACCAGACGAACTCCATCTCCTCTCTGATAGTCCAGACCATAATCTATCGTACCACAAATATACCTGAGCACATGTTTTTCTACCACCCAGTGCACTCTCCTAGGTTCCACCATGAATTGACTGAGAGTGTTGACAACAAAACAAATATTTGGCATGGTATTGATCAAATAAATCAATGACCTGATCAATTGACGATATAAACTAGAATCCACTAACAGTGACTGAGAAGCATGAAGCTTCTTCCAGTTGGTAATCATGGGAGTGGTTATGGGCCTACAATCCTCCATATGAAATCTACTCAGAGTGTCACACACATGCTTCCCCTATCCCAGGAAGATGTGTCCAGGCTCTTGCCAAACCTCTAATCCAAAAAAATAGTGCATCAGTCCAATATCAGTCATCTCAAACTCTGAAGCAAGGCTCTCCTTATAGCTAGTGATGAGTCTCTCTTCCCCTCTAATGAAAATATCATCCACATATAGCAAGAGAATGAGAGGATCTTCTCCAACCACAATGAAGTATAGGTATGGATCAACCTCACTCTTCTTAAAGCCCAATTGCTGCAAATAGGCATCAATCCTCGAATACCAATCTCTGGGAGCTTGTTTCAGCCCATACAATGCCTTCTTCAATTTACACACATGAGACTCTCTCCCATGCACCTCAAAGCCCAATGGATGCTCAATATATACCTCCTCCTATATTAGACCATTCAGAAATGTGGTCTTCACATCCATCTGGTGGATCTTCCAACCCATCTTTGTTGCAATGGAAATCACCGACCTGATCGAGGTATATCTAGAAACTGGCACAAAGGTCTCATCATAGTCAACTCCCTCAGCCTATGAAAACCCCCAAGCCACAAAGCGAGCTTTGTACTTCTCAATGATTCCATATACAACATGCTTGAGTTTATAGAGCCACTTGGAAGTCACCACTGACCTCCCCTCAGGTCTAGGAACAACTTCCCAGATATCGTTCTTCATGATGGAATTGTACTCTTCCATCATGGAATTTTTCCAAACCTGTGTACTAGTAGCCTCCTCAAAAGTGGAAGGCTCAGACTCTTGAATGCTACTCACCATCGTGATGTAGCTACAAAACCTCTCGGGAGGTTTACTCTCCATCACTGCCTGTCTAGGATTCCCCACTGAACCCTATGCCTCTCTTAAAGTATCCTGAAGCCACCTAGGCTTCCTCCTCTATGAATTAGTGTCCAATGGAGGGGACTGTCCCTGATCAACCCATCTCCTGAAAACTATGATCCTGAAGTAGACTCTGGAGTACCTGATCCAGAAACCTACGATCTTAAAATCTGTGGCCCTGTCATCTGTGAACCTGTCGTCACCAAAACTGGTGGCCTTGAAATCTGTGTCACTGTAGTATGATGGGGACTCACCTAAATCTGAGGTGAAGACTTCTCACCCCTCTCCATCCCTCGTGACTTTCTAAAGGCTCTGTCCTCCTCAAATCTCACATCCCTCTTTAAGGAAGGAAGGTATATACAGAAAGCCTTTTAAGTCTCGCTATACCCAACAAAGATACCTCTCTCTACCATGGGCTCCATCTTTCCTCTTCTCTGAAGGTAGCATGCCTCAACCTAAAGAAATAGTGGCATCCCCTGATAATGTAGCATGGATCTCGCAGCCCCAACAATGGCCCTGTTCTTTGTCTCAGCAACCCCATTCTGTTGTGGGTTGTAAGGAACAATCAACTCTCTCCTGATACCCTCTCTTGCACAAAATTCCATGAACTCCTTGGAGGTATACTCACCCCCATTGTCTGTCCTCAGAACTCTAATTTTCTTCCTTGTCTGGTTCTCCACAAGATATTTGAACTCTTGGAACCAACTAAAGACCTGTCCTTTGATCTTCATGAAGAAAATCCAAGACTTCCATGAGAAGTCATCAAGGAATATAACATAGTATAAACAACCAGTCAACGATGCTGAAGTCATCAGGCCACATACATATGAATGCATGAGATTAAGGATACCTGATGCTCTACTGCCACTGCTAGGAAAATAAGTCTTGGTGTACTTTCCCAAAGCACACCCCTTGCACAACTCTTGGTGCTCTATATTGAAATATGGAACTCCAGTCACAATCTCCCTCAATACTCTCAAATCCCTATGGTGAAAATGTGCCATCCTCCTGTGCCATAAATCACATAGGCCATTGTTGTTGGTAGAATGAAACAATGCTCTCACTGGATGAAACATGAGCTTGTATAGCTTCTCATGTCGAGTCCAAATCACTTTGGCCAAAGTGATACTAGACCGTTTGGGGAAAAGGAGCACCTACCCATCACAAAACAAGACCTCATAGCCCCTCTCCTCAATAGAAGAAACTAATACTAAGTTCTTCTTCAAGACCAGAACATATAGGACCTCTCTCAACAACATGGGAGGTAAAAACTTCGTCTGAAATGATACAGTTCCGAAACCAACTGCCTTGACCACCCGGTCATCTCCAAGCACTACCTCAACATCTCCAATCTGAGTGAGATCTATCAAGTGATCACGAACCCCTGTCATATGGAGAGAGGCACCACTGTCAATATACCACATATCTGAATGAGTGGTCCTTGTTGAAAGACACACAACCAAGGAAAATTCCTTGTCAAACTTGGTGGAGAACTCTTCCACTGCTACTAAAGTTGTTGTTTGTTTATTCTTCTTGTTTGGACACTAACTTGCATAGTGCCCAAACTTGTGGCATGAAAAACACTTGACTTTTCTCATGTCCTTCATCCCTTCACCATTCAGTTTTTTTCATCCCTTAGGACCCTTTTTGAATTTCTTCTTGTTGTTGGTAGCAAGAGCCACATTCTACTCATCATGACATATAGATGAACTTCCATGTACATAACCTCTCTGGATCTCCTCCTGAACAAAGTCATCCCAAAGACGTTCCCAATTGGGAAGATTCTCCCTAGCCACAATGCCCTCTACAAAAAAAACCCATTGTTTGGAAACTCCATTCAATGTTGTCCTCACAAGATCATTGTCAACTATGGCCTCCCCCACAGCTCCAAGCTCATCTCTCACCTGTGTAAACCTGGTAAGATATGTGACCACATTTTCAGCTTTGGTCATTTTTATGCTCTCCAGTTTTTCCCTCAAAACCATCTTCTGGTTTTCATTTGTACTTTGGTACAACTTTGTCAAAGAATCCCATATCTCATAGGCATTTTTCTTCCCCATCAAGTGAGGAATAAAATGTCCCTTGATGGCATCAAGAATAATCCTCTTAGCCTTGATACTCTTCTTAGTGTATGCTGCAAGAAGAGTAGCATCAGTAGGTACAGCCACAGGATGTGTTGTGGTATTTTCAACAATGTCCCACAACCCATTTTCTTGCAACAACAAGATCATCCTCTCCTTACAAGCACCAAAGTTTGTTGCCCCATCAAGTCTATCCTCAACCCTCAAACCTGTAGCCATTCACCCCTTTCTGCTGAAAATGAAAAATTCAAAATTCTCCGGTGAAGTGACTATTGTCCCAATTTTCTGACTTGCTGAAATATTTCTTCTTCTCTTTAACTTAGCTCTGATACCATGTAAAATTTTAGACCCCAACCTAGTTCCAGTCTTGCTGATCTTTCAACCAATGTTTAATGCCCAAACCCAGATTTATGACAGCCAATTAAACTCAGCATAAAATAAATATTCAGAACTGAAACATGAGGATTTTGAACATCGTTTTAATGCAGAAATGAAATATATCAACAACACATAAAAACTTAGAAAATGACACAGTGATTTTTGGTCTAACAACGACCCTGAAAGAACCCACAAGGGGAAAACCAATGAGAGAGGGAGTTTTTATTATTTGTGAGCTTCAAAGAATTTTTTTTAGAACATATTCATATTCATAAATTTAATGACAACTTATCTTGAAAACCATGCCAAGTCTTCACACAAGTTTTGAGACAAACTCCTCAAAATTCTTTCTAGAATTTTCTGCAACAAAATACAAGTTTCCTCCTCAATATTTGTGCCTCTAACTGGTTGTACGGATGCCTCAAACTTCATGACAACAACAACAATTTTTTTGGGGGTATTTAATGACTGTATGGCCTCCTTGAAAACCATGCCAAACTTCCAAAAAAACACACACAACAAATCTCATCGATTTTTTTGCAGCAAAGTGGCTGTACAGACTGTAAAAATCTGTACGGTATGACTTGTGTACGACTTACTATACCTCCTCAAAAACTATGCCAAAAATTCAATTGTATGGACTGTGAAATCCATACTGTACGAACATAATTTAATGATTATCTTGTTCCTCGATTTCTATTCCAATAAGAGGCTGTACGGACCCATGAAATCTGTATTGTACGTCCTAATGTTTATGCTATACCTCTTGCCTTGATTTTCATGCTAGTTTCCAGCCTTGGAATGCGTTCCCTAACTCTATAGAAATGGAATCTTCCTCAAGCTCGAAATTTTTTCTCTTGCTCTCTCAAAAACGTTTCAACCACCAACAGTGTGTGTGCCCTCCTTACCCTAATTGACCTCATGAGGGAATCTTAAGGGTCATGTCATATAATGGTTGAGATTAGACGAGATCAACGGTGGAGATAAAATCACTTTATTCACCGACTTTCCCTAAGTCTAAAAAAGTCACCTTTTAATTTGCATCTCAAAAATTAAATGACCAAGGTCCACATTAGGCACTTTCTCACCCCTTAGGAACTTAGGTGATGAGAAACACTTGCCTAGGTACTTTTTAATTTAATTTTGATGTGAGCTCCTATGGTTCTTCTAGTTGTATTGTTGTGGCTGCGATGGTAGAAGTGGGTTCTGCATTGATGATTTGTTTCCCTTTATTGTGTTCTGAATCAAAGTTTGTCAGGTTCTGATTCTTTTTCTTTTAGCTTGAACACCAATGATTGTTTTGAGTGATATTCATCGGTGTTGTGCTAGGGGTTGTTGTGGAAATCACACCACTTTCTAGTGTCTTTCTTAGATTTACCGTTACCCTTCTTTACCTGCGTCTTGGACTAGATATCTTGAGATTGGCCTTCCTTTCTCTGTCCTTTGTTTGATGAGTTAGGTTTTCCTTTGCCATGATTATTATGTGGCGTATATTCAAACCCGAACCCTCGTTTAGACTATTTCTTGAATTTATGCTCAATTTTGACTGCATATCGATAAGAAACACCCAGTGAGGAGATGTCCAAGAAATCTATCTCTCTTTGGATGTACATGTGCAGACCATTGAGAAACTTCAAAATCAGGTTCCACTCGAGTCTTTAATACCCAAATTTGAGCGTAAGGTATGAAATATGTTAGTGTACTCTGTCACTGTTTGATCTCTTTTCTGATGCAGAGTCATCTATGTCATGTACTGGTCATAATAGTTTCCAAAAGGGTAGAACTCCTCAATTAGGGCATCTACAAAGGTCAGCCAAGGGGGTTCCCTCCTAAATGGTTTAGATTAATCTGTGGTGTAACTCTCCCAGTAACCTTCCCACCAAGTTATACCATGGGGAAGGGATTTAAGGAGCGCGAAGGTGATATTTTCATTGTTGGAATTTCTTTGGATGGCGTAATAACCTTCTAGCAGATTCAACCATTTTTATAGAGAATATGCATCTATCTGTCCTTAAAATAAGGGGATATAAAAATTGAATCGTACCTTGAAGGGTGTCACACTTGCGAAATGGTTGCTTGTTGAAGATGCCTTGGCCACCTCCATCAGTAGTTTTCGAAGGATCTGAGTGAATTTGTCCATCATCTCATTCCTCTGTCACACGAGAGCCTCCTTGAGCAACGTCTTGAAAGGATCTATTGCTTTGTCATATCTCTTTTCTTCCGCCATGGGAGGTCGCTTGGGATGGCGAGAGAAGTTGTCCTTAAGAGAAACTAGCTCGAGACCCAACTCTTTATACCCTGACCTCATCGGGGACTTTCTATGAGAAACGACAAGGATAAGACTGCTCTTATACCACTAATCCATATTTTTTTGAGATCGAAACGAGATAAAAACAAAAATATAGAAGAGAACACAAAAATACAGTGAAACTCGACTTCTATTATTGAATAAGAAAGAAAAACAATGTAGAACACAAACTCATAGAATGGGGTAGCTTATCTCTGAAAAGAAAGAGATGTTGGCTATACTTCATTCACAACAAGCTTTACATCACACTCCATTGCATGCTTAAAGGGCCTCCTTCACCTTAATTATATATGAGACAGTGAGAAGAGAACAATTCCCATGATGCATGTGGGATAAATTGGACAAAGTTTACAAAATGCCATAGGCATGTAAAACATTAGGATTTCCTGAGTGGTCACCCATCCCAGTACTACTCTATCATGGGCGCACTTAATTGTAGAGTTCTAATGGGATCCAGTGCATTAGCGCTATGTTGTAGGCATGTACACAAGACCACTAGGAAATCATTACATGATGTCTATGATTAACAAAATAAGATGGTATTACATTCCATTCCCCAACAAAAGGGTGAATATCATGGTTTATCAAAACCATAGGCTCGAAATGTTGATTCAATGGAAAAGGTGGTTGGCCACCGAGATCCACCTTGATTAGGTTTGGAAAAACCCTTCCATTGTTAGTCTAGTTTCAGTGGTCTAATACCCACCCTACATGGAAAAAAGGGAATATCCATCCAATATCTTCAATGGAGCTTCATATTTTGATTTATCTACAGTTTACTAGTGTAGAAATTTGTGGAGGATTGTGGTCTTGCTGGAGAGAACTAATTTTCCCTTGTTTTGAAGGTTAAACCATCATATGGTAGGTTGTGGAGTTAGGGAGGATTCATGGAAGGTTTAGAGGGTAGAAACCCTTTCCCAAATGCTATATCAAGGAGGTTATGGTGTCATGGGGCACTAGATCGGGGCCGTGAGGCTGCTAGAGAAATTGTGTGAGCTAGGAGAGGATCGTGGCCCCAATTTGATGAGCAACATGATTTTTGTGAGGAGGTCGGTTCCATTGCTTCTATAGATTCATGTCACTTAGAGGATTGTGTGGCTTCTTAGAGGGTTGATCCATCAATTGAGTAGGTTGTGGGGGTGTAAGGAGGTTGCGATTCCAATTTTGGGGGTTGTGTCCCATTACTTTCAGACTAAGGAAACATTGTTGGAGTCCTGTAACTAACCGTGGAAGAATTTATTGCAGGATGAGGGTTTGGGGAATCATGTGGGATTGAGAAATGACCGAGAGACCATTCTCATGGAGCCACCAATTCTAGGAAGTGGGCCGAGAGCCCCAACTACAAAAAAGAGAGGGTTTGAGGGAGGAAAAAACTCTCATTTGTTGAGCATAGAAAAGTGAAGGGGCCGTAAGAGTACCCTACAGGTCGAGGGTAGAGAAAAGGGAGTCATGGGCTCTTGTGAATTAATCAGAAGGGGGGTCAACTACCATAGCAGAAAAACAAAATAAATTGAATGGGGGGGCAACGAGATGATTGGATTATCTTCTGGTAGTGGGAAACAACTGTTATTGGCATCATTCTCAGGTTTTTGCTTGTTATTGTGTGTTTGAGTAGGGTATTATAGTTTCTACAACAACCTCTAGAGACTTTCTTGTATTGGTGTTTTCATCTATAATAAAATATGCCAATTTTCCTCTTCCATTTTGATGTGTACTTGGTTTCCATGCCATATGTTTGATGTAACATCTACCTTGGAATCTCTTGTAAATTTTTGTAGAAATTAGTATATCAGTATTTCGACATAATAACACATGAATGCAAACTGTTTGACATAATTATAAAATTAGAAAACATCATAAATTGCATAATATTATAGCGTCGTCAATTTGGGGATTTTACAGTGGTATCAGAGTTGGTGATATTGATAGTTGTGATTACATTGATTCCCATAAGACGTGGGAATGGAGTACAAACCTTCCCATAATATCAAGAGGAAGAAGAACTAAAGGAAAATCAACCAGATTCAGAAAGAAACATGGGGGATCATACTGATGATAGGACCTTACAACTGTTAGAAACCATAGCCAATGGGAAACAACAATTGGCCAGGTCGTAGGATCTATTAACGCAACTCATGACATAGTTCATTACCGACAACTAGGTGAATCTAAACCATGGAGGGGCCAATGGAAACCATGCATAGGGAATACACAAAGGAGGTATGGCTCATGCAGAGGGTATCAATACCCACATTCTATCACAAATTATCCTATAGATAGGTGGCAGAAAAATACCTAGGCCATTATTGCTACCATTCCTTGAGGAGAAACCTACAAGAGCATAGGAACAACAGGGTCCGATTGACAAGGAAAAATAGGGTTCGGTTGACGAGGTCAATGCCTACATGACAGTGGGCAAAGCAGTGGTGAGACAAAGCCACCTCATCTTGAGATTGTAGAAGAGAAGTTGTTGCAAGAAAAGGGTCAATAGGGTGACCATTGCCACACTTTCAAAATTCCCTGGGTATTATACTTTCAGGATTAGAGGTGTAACATCCCCACTATAATCCCTAGTTTA
>ML783417.1:544867-583277 GCA_009831015.1 Picea engelmannii | reverse complement strand
GGGGGGGGGGGAGGGTCCGAAATGGAATCTTTCCTCTAGCGGGCCCCTTTCTATATGTGGCATCGATCTACCAGTCCCGAGTCCCATCGCCTCCTACGGACTGACATACCTTTGTCATCTCCTGATGTCATCATCCATCTTTCCTGAAAGAGTCACATCCCATAATTTCTGTTAGTCCTTCCCCCCCAGTCGCTCGTGGAAAGCCCCCTCACCATGATCGTTACCCCAATCGATAACCGCCATGTCACCCATTTGTATCCCTCAGTCACCGTCACCTGCCATCTCACACTCTAAGTGATCCGTTGGCCATTTATTACTGGATAACCTATCCGTTAACCAACTGACCTGTCTCTTGTGCCCAACGAACACCCCTTTACTCAAAACTACCCTTATTCTCCCTACTTTCACCATTTACCCGCTCATAGCACCAAAGAAATTCACATCTTTTTCCCCTCCATTACAGTCAGTTGCCCCCATCCATAGTCATCCCCGCTAACTTTGTTTTTCTTGCAGGTACTGTTGTAGTAATGGAACTAAAGTCAAAACAAGTAGAAGAAGAGGAGAATCTGTTTCTCCCACCCCCTGCCGACCTGGATAGGATCCCACTGGTTGACAAGGACCTCTTAATCATAGATACAAAGTGCGATTTTGATTTTGTAGACCTCCAGTCATGGCTCAAGGAATTATTCTTGGACCAGAGTGACGAAATTGGACTTTGGGAGTCCAATTTACCCCTATATCTCTTCCCTCAAATTCATCCTTTTCCAGAGTTCACCCTCAAGTGCCAAGCCCACTAAATTCCCAAGCAAAGAGCCATCATCTCCTCATCCAGAGAAATCCTGTTCCTCATCACGCCTGTATCCATCGACCAAATGATGCAAAGTCCCCGAGATGAGTCTACATCACCCTTCAACCTGGAAATTCTTACAGAATTATACCAGAAAATGACCTTCCCCCAAAGAGCTCAAATATTTGAGCTTTTCCTCCCACCATCCGCTCAATTTCCCTCCACAAATCCCCCTTATCCTTCTTCCATGTTTTAGACCAAAGGAAACCAGATCATCTCATCCCTATGTGCCTTTTTAGGATACTATTCAGATCGGTGGGCAGATGAGCCCATTCTGGGATTTTTATCCATCTTCTCTACCGATGAGAAGCCCACCACCCAGTTCGATTTCAGCATGTTCCTGGCGAACAATATTCATGAACATTTTGTGAATTTTGCCACAGAAGGCATGCTCTGGTACTTGTCCATACTGGTGTATTTGTTCGTTTTCTTCCAAGCAGACAAATTCATTTTTTCCATGTAGAAGATGGATGGAGATGGTATACCCTAGGAAGTGACCTCATGGACCTCCTTGCTCAAGCATAACTCCACAGAGTTCAGTTTCAAGGAGTTCATTGATCAATTCTACCACCCAGTGGTAAGTATGCTTAGCGGCAGGCCCGAGCCTTGGATAAATGATGAAGTTCAGAGGATCCTGCATCTCTCGGATCACACAAAGATAGGTGATTGGTATTTATACCAAAATCACACTGAGATCAGAGTAAACGGGTGCGAGTTGGCACCGTATAAGCTGCCCAAATACCTGCCTGTCAGAATTTTTGCTTTGGAATATATAAGGCAAATGATAAACTCTACTGATATCCATTTTGTGGCACTAAAGAAAAAGCAACAGCTCAGAATCAAAGGGAAGATTGGATCTTTCATCTGCAACAATCGTGGCACTGGAGAAGAAGCAGATAGACTATTGAAGGAGATGAAGTTCTTTATGAGTTTCCCATGGCATTATGATCCTTGTGGGATTATCTCTGAGATGAGAGTGAAAAACAAGAACATCCCATACACCCACGAAGCTAGGCCTAAAGTCGAGAAATTCGCGAACCAGACAGCATGGGAACCTAACACCTTGGTCGAAACAGAACAACAGGATCCACCGGCCAATGTATCTCAAACAACCACACCACAGGTTCCAAAAGAGAAAATGCCTAGGCAAGATTTATCTTCGCCTGTCACTGAGGTATCGCCAGAAGAATTCCAGTTTCATACCAAGAGGCCTAAAACCATTTCAGCTCCAGGTCCGACTGGGGAAAAAGAAGCCCCATCTACTACAATGACCAAGGTTGATAGACCACCCCTCTGTGCAAGCCTCCAGCATGTCATAACCTCAGCATTGCCGAAGAAATCCACATATTCTCCATCGATCACCCAGCCAGGCAAGGTGGGACCGAAGCTAAGTATCTTTGAAAAATATGAGCTAATCAAGAAAAGAAACCAGATCCTGACCAACAGTACTTGCACCCAGTTTTGGAAGCAGACGTCGACTGCACAACATAGCCTGTTATCATCATTCGACACCGATAAGGGCATAATGCATATGGCATTCCTCCAGGAAGAGGTGCCGGATCCAGAGGTGATCACTGATTACAAAAGGGACACCTTTGAATTCCAGACGAAGGATGTGCATCCGGCCGATTAGATGGATATGCACAAGCAGACAGGGGAAATGGTATTTTATACACTGGCGCATTCTTCCACTACTGCGTCCAAATTGCAAGTGTCCCTGAACAATGTTCAAACACAACTGAAGTTAGAGAAGATATCGTCCTTTTCCAAGGACAATAGGATCAAGACTTTGGAGGAACTGGTCCTCAAGATCAGTTACGATCCTTCGAACGTGAAAGCAGTCGAGGAGATGATTAAGAAGAAGAATGCTGACATAGCCTCCTTAAGGAAACAATTGAAGCTCCCACCCATGGAGGATTCGCAGGCGAAGGAAATAGCAGAGAAAGAAAATACACTTTCCCTAGATCTAGCTTATTGAATGAACTAAGAGATGAGGATCATGGACATACCTTATGAACGCTTTCCTTAGATCTCTGTTGTTCCAAGATTTGCTCCAATGCTCTTGTCCCGTTCAGATCACAACAGAATGAACCAATCAAAGTAAAGGAAGATTAATGTATTCAATAACTAGTCTATACATATGGTCAAGGAATTATGTAATAAAGTGACATCATCTTTATGGGAAAGGGACATATTACTGTATTGAATTAATTGAAAGTGAAACTTACAACCTGACCCTTGATTTCGTAGGTCTCCTTTCGATGGCTTCTAGCTCTGACACACACACTTGCTCATGCATGAAGAAAATCAACCACATATGATGACCTTGCTGTTGTCTCTTGCTACTGTAGCATCAGTCCTCCATACAGTCTTGCACTAGTTCTCTAATCAATCTCTTGCTAACTGAACTTAACCCTTTCCATGAGAAATCTCCTCAATATATAGGAAGAGATAGATTAGTTACTTGGATAGGGAATGATCCCAAGATATCTGGAATGACAGTACTTGAATAACCACTTGAAATCCAACTCACCCTTCTAGAATATTCCCTTCTAGAAGGTTCAAGATCTTTATCTTTTTCCCCTTTAAGAGAATCTTTGCACCCTAACAATGAGTACAGTGCGATAAGTTCGCACCCCAGCTTAATGTAGCCTGCGAGAATGAATCATTCTCGCAGGCAGCTATATAGGTAGCCTGCAAACATCTTCAAAAGTGTAATTTGTGGAAGAAGACAACTGTAACTTTTCTCATGAAAGCATTCTTAGTGAAGAGCTTGATTTTCTATCATCATAACATCACCATGACATCATCACGATGACCAAATTTTTAGATAACAAAATTCCCCCCAAAGTCTGAGAGTGGAATCTGTGACAGTCGATAGACTTTGTAAGTTGCATGTGTGTATCGAGAACCAAAAGCACATCTAATCAAAGACCTGCAAACAACCAAGCATCAGCAGAATATCATGTATACCAATTCTTGAGGTAGGCATTCCCATACTCAGATCATAGATTGATGACATCATAAACAAAGGTCATGGCCACCAATCATACACTGTGGATCCATGGAGTCAGAATATAGCACAACCACCTGAATACACTGTGGATCTGTGCGACAAATGTTTAATCAAGACGACATAGCCACGAAACATACACAATGGATCTATGTGTCGCAAATCATATAGATACTCTATCACAACCTGGATCACAAAGACAATATCCAGGGTCTTCAATCTCATCGCCCAAAGTACCAATCTAACCATGTGATTACATGTGTCGAAGTCGAACATGGTAGAAACCACTTGATTACCGGTCATTGATGTATACCGTTAACAAGTGCGAGGGAAATCATCATTGATGTCAATGACTCCCAAGGTACTATAGTACAATCCATCGACTATGAATAAATGAGTTGATGTTGAACACCCAACGGAATCTCCCGATCATGGGTCAATGATGTAAACCATTTGTCGAAAGCGAGAAACTTGCCATTGAGGCATGCAAGATTCAAGGTACTAAATGATTTCTAAGTCTTAATCCCGGATAATGTGCTGATGTCGACGGAACAAGACTCGTCACAGGAGGGCCTTGATGTATCCCCCATGAGCGACATGAAATGAGTAACAGAGTTTGAAAATGAAACAGAGTATGTGACAATTGGACTTTGGACACAGGGAAGGCCGACACGGAGTGAAAGGATAACTGCAGATGGCCGACTCAATAGAGGTTTGGACTGCTCTTGAACATATGAATGACACAACCAATGATTTGGCAGCATTGACTCAAAGACGACACATGGAAAGACCTTGTTATTAAATCGAATGAGAGACAAATGTATTTCCCAAACCAGCTTCAAATAATGAATAGGGGGTGTCATGTTCAAGAGCGACACTTACTGCCAATTAACACAAAGATAAAACATATCCCTTTCCCAAATTTTCCCCCCACCATTTCTGGCAAGTACCTCTTTATTTTTACGCAAGCTTGAAGAGGATCACATATGCTTGTTGATATAAGCTCATCCTTCGGACGAGTCCCTCGGAGTATTTTTAACGAACCCTAAGAAGGAGTGGTTCGGTCCCATGACGGGTCAGTCAGTGTTTGTTTAACGAGTCTAGAGATAGAAAACTCGAAGGTTTTTCAAGATTATAGAGTTTGGAAAAACACTCAAAAGAGAACTCTCTCAGTTCCTTTTTCGTACAAAAGTCCAACGAGACCGAAAAAGGGTTAAACTATTGCTCGAAGGACGCATAACTTCAAATACTTTAACGAGCGTGAAAATAGCAAGGTCGCTCGACAATATTTTCATATTTAGGGAGTCGTGAAAAGGGCTTAAAGTTAACTCCAGGGGGGTTCCTTTTTCGTGTAACCACATCGAGCTCGGAAAAGAGATAAAACAACGCTCGATCACGTTCTAGGTTTTTCACAAGTGCAAGAACGGATAAAAGGCACTTGAGGTTTTAGATCAAAACCATAGGAAACAAACAAAACACATCATATCGCAAAATTTTTTTGTCCATAATCATCTGCATTGGGTACCTGCAAGTCATTTTACTCACTTTCGCATTAGAAATTAGGGTAAAATAGTGAATAAATATAAAAAACCCACTTTTATCATGGTAAAAAGTAAATAAAACAAATTTACTATTCATTTTTACCATATTGTTTTACCCATTTACCATTGTAGTGAAAAAACTTCCATTTTACCTCTGATCTTCATCGTTGATTTTTGGGAGCTTCGGGGCATCATTTCACGAACCGTCTGGATCAGATTGGTAAGTACTCAATTCTCTAGCTCTTCATGGTTTAATTTCATGATTTTAGTGGCTAAATTTCAAGTTTTAAGTTAATTTTTGAAACCCTATGCGTGAATGAGGATTCTCGCAGGCGGCCCATACGGGGCCTGCGAGAAGTCTTCATTCTTGCAGGTGGGCTTAAGCTACAGTGCGAGAAGTTCGCACTGTGCGTTATAAGTCACCTGTGGACAGCGCAGAGCCCAATTTTTTTTATAATATTTAGCCAATAAAACCAATTTCTCTCATGTTTTAGATCATTAACTATCTTGACATGGTTGCCATGTAGGTTAATAACCATCACAATGGTGCTCGAATGGAGAGAAAGGGAACATGAGGATGATAATGCAACCGCCGAAAATCACCCTCAAACCATTGCCACTTTAAGAGATTGCGGTCTCCTAAAGTATTTCTGCATACCAGGCATGAGAGCCCAGGTTTGATTGCTAGAACATTTAGTCCAGATGTGGGATCCGGATCAACAGGTTTTTAACGTCGGTGCTCACACACTGACGATCGACATTGAGGATATCTATTTCCTGACTGGGTTTTCAAGATGGGGTTCTCATGTTAGTTTGACTGGTAACCGCAGGGGTGGTATGAAAATGAGTGAGTATTGCCAAGAGTATTGTGTGCCATAGGCTGAACGACAAAAAGGAAAAGTGGCCATTTGGGGAGTGACTGATATAACTCTCCGTACCATTTCCTTCACTATAGCTCGGATGGCAGGAAGTGTTGCCCCACATATGGCTCTGCAGAGCTATTTTCAGTATGCCCTCGAGTGTGTTGAGCCCCGGGTATTCAACTGGGCTGACGCAGTGTTACGCAACCTCAAGAAACAACTGACCAAATGCAGGCGTGGAGATCTAAAGCAGTTTGGTTATGGATCACTGCTAGTGTCCTTCTTCTGTGAGAGGGTCCCAGTGTATAGGCTTCAGGCTGATTGGCAATTTCTGGGTCCCAGGGATCCACGGATGTTACGATGGTGCCAATCATGGCTAGACATGTGACAGGACCGATCGTCAGGTATGACGATCGCTTTTTTGACTGGCTCCAAGGCCAGGTCTTGATGATAGAGGATTATGCGGTTGCTGGCTTGGAATTTCACGGTGAGCTTGACCTTGCCCTTCCTGAAGACGCATAGTGGGGAGATATTGGTAAGAAGTACACTAACTTTTATCTTTTTAGATGTTTTTGTATTTTCATCAGATTAAATGTTTTTTGGTTTTATGGTTTTATCTGAAGACTAACACAAAAATCTTGTTGATAACATAGATGTTGGGGCATATAGACCAGCTGGTAGTTCTCCTATCCAGCGTCGAGGAGAAGCAACAGTTGCAATCCCCCAGTATGCCAAAGACTATCTGACAGTGGAGAAAAACTTAGAGGGTCTCATGGTCGATGTTCCAGATATGCCTCTAGAGGAGATCCCACGACGCGATCAGCGTCACACCGTGGGAGTCTCTGCCTCTATGGGTCATTTGCTCCACAGAGTAGCTAGGACCTTAGCGTGCTATCGTGAACATCATTAGTGATGTCACTTTGTAGAAGTCAAGAGATTCCATTTTTGATATTTTGGTCTTCGGACACATTTTGTAAAAACAAACTTTGATCGTTATATATATATACATGGTTTCTACCGGCTTACTTTACATGTGTGTACATTTTAATGTGTTTGATTTATAAGTGATTTAAATGCCTGTCCAATACATAATTAGCTAAAGCATCTGTTAATGTATTAAGACTTCTTGGAATGTGTTGATATTCAATATGATCAAAGCGTCGTTCCAAGAGGTGAATTCATAAATAAACTCTTAATAAAGTAGGACTTCGAACATAGTAGACATTACTTAGCTATAGAACCACTAGCTGCGAGTCAAGTCGCACAACCAAACGACGAATTCCAAGAGAGATAGCATCAACCAATAACTCAATAACGGTGCTATACTTTGCTATGTTGTTGGTTGCTCAGCCAAGACATACACCTCGTAAAGATATAAGCTCATTTGTTGGGGCATAGATTGCCCAGGCAGCAGAAGCTAGGTTCTGAGTACTACGGCTAGCACCATTGGCAAAGCCAATATAAGGTAGCAAATACTCCGACATCTGGCAATCAAACACAATGTCATGTAAGGGAAAAGACCAAATAACGTCAAAGGCAAAACTAAAGTAATGCACACACTCAGTATGATACATAAAAATACAAATACTCATGCACAAATGACTCATGCATAGTACTTCTTCAAGTACAACCCATTCCTGGGTTCACTCAAAGGTACCCCATCATAATCCACTAGCTCATATGCTCCTTTTTCCAAAACTTTGCTAACAATATAAGGCCCACGCCACATTGGTTCAAATTTCCCAGCTCCTAAGACATCTTTATCTTGTTCGTACAGAAGAACAAGATCTCCTTCAGAGAAGACATGAGGTTTGACATGCTTGTCATATTGTGCCTTAACACGTTTCTTCTGGGCTTCTATTACGAGAGTAGCGTCCCGACGAGTTTCATCTAATCGCATCAGATACAACAGACATTCCTCTTCGGCAGAAGTATTTGGTAAAAGTTCTACAGCTAGCTTCAAAGACGGAATTTCACATTCTATTGGTAGAATGGCTTCCATGCCATAAACTAATCGAAAAGGCGTGAATCCCATGGCAGACTTAACAGATGTCCGATATGCCCACAATGCCGAAAATAACATTGTGTGCCAGCTGGTTTTGTGGATTCCTATCATCCATCGAACCATAGTTATAAGAACCTTGTTGATGGCTTCGACCTGGCCATTAGCCTGTGGATAATAGGGTGTTGAGCTATCATGACGAAGGCCCAACTTCTCGGTAAGTTCAGACATCATATTATTTCTAAAATGACTACCATGGTCGGTAACGATAGCCTAAGGAACACCAAAACGAGTGATGACATGGTTGAAAAGGAATAAGGTTGCAGTCTTCCCAGTATTATCGAATGTCAGCATCGCCTCGGCCCACTTAGTAAAATAATCAATAGTGACAATAATATAACCATGCCCCCCGACCGAGTGAGGGTGACATGTCATGAATTCAATGCCCCATTTAGCAAAAGGACCTTCTGAGACTACAGGATGAAGGGGAGCAGGATGCGACCGAATTTTCTGATTATAGGTCTGGCAAGCATGACACTTCTGAACAACAGTAATGCAGTCTTTAAACAACGAGGGCCAAAAGTATCCTGCACGTAAGATTTTCTGGGTAGTAGCATACCTAGACATATGACCACCACATGCTCCAGAGTGGCAGTCATTCAAAGCTCTCTCGGCTTCTTCAAAAGTCAAACAACGCCGAAAGATCGAGTCAATGCCTCGACGGTAAAGAGTATCACCGAGGATAATATAATGACGGGCTTGATAACGGACAAGACGTCGTTCATTACTGGACAAATTAGGCTGAAAAGTTTGATTTTGGAGATATATAATGATATCTCTGTACCAAATATCGTCGGTAATAATAAGGAAAAGTGACTCGTAAGGTAACGAATCGAATGCTACCTTTTCCATGGCAGTGTGGGGAAAATCACAAATTAACTCAGCGAAAACTAGAGATTTCTTCGACGTGGCACGATCGAATTCCAAATCGAACTCCTGGAGAATAAAAATCCACTTGGAGTACTTGCCCCCCAGCAATTGACGTGTCAATATGTGTTGCATGGGGTTACAGTGTGAAATCACGGTAGTCTTCCTGGAGAGAATATAATGACGGAAACTTTGGACTGCTTGGACAACAGCCAAGGCCAGTTTCTCAACATGTTGGTACTTGATTTCCGTAGAGGATAAATTTCTACTCAAGTAATAGATAACATGTTCATCATGGTTATCATCCTCTTGAACAAAGACCATACCGATGGTATACTCGGAAGCAGCTAAATAAAGAAAGTAATCTCGACTATAATCCGGAGGAAAAAGAAGAGGAGCTTTTGTGAGGGACAACTTTAAAGCTTCAAAGGTGTTGTTGGAAACCTTATCCCAAACAAACTTTGAATCTTTCTTTAGAAGACGGGTAAAACCCCGAGTAATCTCAGCATAATTCGGGATGAAGCGACGAAGAAAGTTTGCTTTCCCCTGCAAACTTTGTAACTAGCGTAAAGAGGAAGGAGGAGGGAGGTTAAGAATTGCCTCGACCTTGATAGGATCTACCCGGATCCCATGGCGTGAAACAATAAAACCAAGGAGACGACCGAATTCTACGCAAAAGACACATTTATGAGGATTCAGGCGAATGCGATAGAATCTACAACGAAGGAAAATCACTCAGAGATGTTTAGGGTGATCGACTCGACGTAACGAATGAGCTGGAAAATCATCCAAATAAGGTTGAACAATATTCTTAATATCGTGAAAGGCGTAAGACATAGCACGTTGGAACATAGCACCTGCGTTCTTTAGACCGAAGGGGAGTTTTCGGTAGGCAAAAGTACCCCAAGGACAAATAAAAGTCGTTTTATGTTGGTCTTCAGGAGAGATATTGATTTGATTATAGCCGGAAAATCCATCCATGAGGGAAAAGATTTCACTGCCGGCACAGTCATCGACGATCTGGTCAACGAAAGGGGTTGGAAAATTGTCCTTTGGACAAGATTTGTTGATATCTCGATAATCAACACAAACGTGTATACTACCACCCTTCTTATCAATCGGTACAAGGTTGGAAACCCATTCTGTCAATGCCACGGGGTAAATGAAACTGGCTTTAAGAAGTTTTTCAACTTCGAGTTTAATGGCTGCCGCTTTACGTGGATGGATAGGATGGAGGCGCTGCTGGACTGGTTTAGCTCCGGGGTATGTCTTAATCTCATGAACAACGATAGCAGGGTCAATACCCATCATCTCTTCATAACTCCACACAAAAATATCCCGAAATTCTTTAAACAAGGAAGTATAAGTGACAATTTCTTTGGGAGAACACGAAGCTCCAATATGAACGTTCTCGAATATCCAAGGTTTCATGGAAATATCTATGGGTATCGTGGGTGAAATGTTACTAAGGTTCCCTTCTGCAAATACATCTCGTGGAGATCCAGGAACGGTCGTAATAACAACAACGGTCGACAGAGTCGAAATCCGTTGGTAGTTCTCGAGAGTCTGTTGTTCCATAAACAGTATGGAACGATGATGCCCATCATCCCAAGGGGTGTCATCCAAGACAGACATGATCATCTCGTCAGTTGGAAAAACAACACGGAAAGGATCAGGAGACAACTCATCACAAGAAGAAAAAGTAGGGGTTGCCGATTGAATGGCTTGATAAGTGGATTCAACCGGACTTAATGGCATAACGTTGCCGAAACGAACATGATCTCCAGGATCAGGACTATCCAAGGGTTGGCAGACACTGGAAGTTCACGAGGTGCAGTAGAGATCGTATTAATAGATGCAACTAACGGGCGAGGAATATCGGGTGGTGGTGGTATGGGGAAAGTACCCATTAATGAAGAATCGTTTAAAAGATCGACTCCAACATTCTCATAACTCGGTGGGGTGTTTGCTATGAATGGTACGTTGCCTATGTGAGTATCAACATTAAAGAAGGCAAGTTGATCAACCGTGACCACTCGTCCCTGGTGAGGAAATCGTAGGACACGGAAAAGGGTTGACACGACAGCACGCATAGAATCGACCCAACTCCGACCAAGTAGAAGATTATAATCGAGGGGAGTATTGAAAACTTCCACTTCCACCTGGACGGTCTTACCTTCGAGAGTAACAGGCAACGACGGAAGAACACCGTATGGCTTAAAACTAGAAACATTTAAGGCTCGCAAAGTGTTTTGTGATTCTGTTAACGCGGGAGAGCCAATGGCTTTCCAACAAGAAAAAGACATTACGCACGTAGAGGCACCCTCATCAATAACCGTCCGACAAATGCTTTTATCGGCAACAACAACTTGTATTTGAAACGCAAGTTGTGGGGGTAACCTTGGAATATGCTCTTCCAAGTCAAAGACTATCAAATTTGTATCCGTCGGATCGATTCCACCTATGGATTTCAACAGAGCCCTTCGCTGTGCGGGACAAGACTGAAGGACTTCAAGGGCAGACATCACTGAAGGTGCTTGGGCCAGATCTTCGACAATGCTATAGTTCTGGGCCGCCCGAGCATGAGGATTGAATGCCGATTTCTTAAAAACACCTTTTGGGGGTGGTCGTATCACTGTATCAAGGTTCGGTCGTTCGAGATGAAGAGGACCGTTCGTAGGTGGATTCGGTGGAGAAGGTTGTACCAGATCAGGAGGTAAGTCATCAACCTTCTCCTTAGAAGGAGTATAGTCTTTAGCTCTAGTGGTAAGTGCAACATTGTTTTTCGTGGAATCACCGGTGCACATCAAAACATAAGATTGTGTAGAGGTAGATGGTTGGTCATGAATGACCAACGAAGCCTGTTGTTGAGATGGGAAGGGTTGAGACAAAACTGTCGGCGTAGAAGGTTTTGGCATTCCTTGAAGGAACTTTTTAACTTCGGCACGTCTCGGACAATCCTTCGTGTAGTGATCATCACCACAGATAAGGCAAGGGTAGTATGGTTTGCGCTTATCCCGGTCATCAACAGGGGGTGATTTGGTTTGCTCATTTGGATTATTGTTTTTACCCTCCTTATTCTTGCCTCTCCCTTTCCTAGACTTAGTCTTACTGGTCGGCGTGGATTGAACAACGTTCACTTCAAAGGTTTTACCGACGAGAGGAGCAGGAGACGAAGCATTTTTCACATTAGAAGAATTGGATTTCGGGGTTGTAGTTGAAATAGAATGTGAATGGCTATGAGTGGAACCAATCATACCATCAGCTGCATGCGAGGCAGCAGGGGTAGTAGAAGCGGTAGAACTACCAGGACGAGGTAAATCGGGCAGTAAATCATACAAGGTTCCTGTTTGTGAATAAACGAGATCTAGATACTGAGCACGACTAATAGATTTCTCTTCTGTGACAACACCGCCCATAGCAATGTCTTTACCGATTTTGTTTACAAAAGACTTGGTAAACCATTCTGCCAGTAACTGATCAGGAAGCTCAAGTTTAATGAGACGTCGCCTCCGTCGCCACTCATGAATATGATCAGATATATGAGTGCCCGAGCTTTGTTTGAAAGAGGTTAAAATCTCAGTTCCAGTATCGTAACGGATCAGTAACTGGTAATGTGTGAGAAAAACCATTACAAGGGTGTTGAAATCTGAAAAGAAACCTCGTGGTAATTCAATGTACCACTTCGCAGCAGCACCCGTAAGAGTACATTGAAAAAGATGCAATCTAATGGAGTCGTCCATCAACGAGTTGGATGAACACCACAAATGGAAAGTCATGACATGATTATTTGGGTCCTCTCCCACCTTCCCATTTAATTTTTGAATGTCCGATGGAAGCTTTGCAGGAATAGCAGGCCATTGGGGAGAGTGACGAATAGGATCATTAAGAATCCTAGACAAATCTGGTAGATCTAGAGTAGCAAGAAAAGGCAACTGTTGATTCACTTGTGGATACTGGTGACTTTGGGGTGGGAGCCCTGTCAGTAGACCAGTGGGACCATATGCAGTCTGCCCTCAGAGAGAAGATCCTGGTTGATTTGGTGGTGGTTGAATCAGATAGTAACCCCAAGGATTTTGACCTTGAGTTTGAGTAGTCTGACCGGAACCCTAGATAGGATTAGTCACCCCTGGATATGGTTGGCCTGTAGTAGGGACAGCTTGCTGCCCCCCAGCATTTTGAGGAAAGTTTTTCATAAGTTGATTCCAATACTGGGCTAATGCAGGAGGTATGTTTTGTCCTAAAGGTGAGGTTGGTCCTCCAATTAAAGGAACAGTTCCACCTGGAAGTTGTGTACCAACCATAGGTTGTGTAGTCACTGTATTTTGTCCGGGAAAAGGAAAAGGAAATAGAACTGTGCCACTCTATCCACCAACAGGAATTTGGACATTAGGTGCCATGGTCGAGATAGTGCTACTAATATTAGGATTGCCAGGAGGAAACGGAGGGAGTGTCGGGATGAAACCGGAAATAGGATGCCCAGGAAACTGAGGACCACCTGGAGAACCAGCTGGAGTTTGTGGAGGTGTTGGATGGGAAACATTCAACGATGGATTCAGCGCATGGTAACCATGAGGTAAATTCGGATTAGCCTCAGGAGTTCTCTGGGTATTAATAGGAGGAAGAGTAGTTGCAGTAACTCTGTTTTGGACACTCGAAGTAATTTCGAGATGGGCCATCTCGGGAGGGAGAACAAAATGATAGGTGGTAGTCTCTGGTGCAGTTTCTGGTTCAAGAGGCACAGAAGGGTTGATGATTTCGTAGACAGGGGATTCAGTACCAAACAAGACTTGTCGGAAATCACCTAACCAAAAAGGATCTTGGCCTACTACACCGTGAGAAGGCCCAGTGATTGATTCAGAAGATGTAACAAGAGTTTCTTCAGAAAGATGAAATCGTCCTGAAGGTCGTTCACCACGACGAATGCGATAATCCTCTACAGTATTGGTAATTCGAAATTCCGCAAGAGGATCAATGGGTTCTACTTGTGGAGCTGGGGTAAAAACTTCTGGGACATCACTTATGTCCACGTATGGTAAAGTAACAAGAGGGATTTCACCCAGACGAGGAGAGTCCTCAGGCGTACCCTCAGGTGTTGTTGTGTGCAAAGGTTGTGAAGCTTCCGGATGTTCCAGAGACAAACCTTGCATCCTATGTGAACGTCACGGGGGAGCAATTGTAAACAAGTAACCAACTTCCCAACGAAAATCCTAAGGTCAACTTCGAGAAACAAACATCACACACTAGTAAACAAAATCTAGAAGCAATCACCAAGCAAACAATACCTTCTAATATTGAAGCCACTAGTTGGTGATGAAATCCAACATCACAACAACGAGATGAGAAGGGGTGGGGCTAGGGTGGAAAATTTATGTTGATGACCTTCTTAACAGACTTACACCCTGGTGCAAGCTCCCACACATAATCGTGGGTATACCCTCCAAGGAGCCCGAGTGAGTTTAATCAACGTCGATTCCAGGTACCGTGGAGACTTTCCCCTCCACAGTCACCTTGAGTAAGAACCTAGAGAGATAAGCCACTAAGGTCACCACAAACAACAGTACTGCCTGGGGAAATAGTCGTCAGTCCGATCCACACGCAAAGGCAGGGTATCTAGCCCAAAATCAACTCAAAGGCTTCCACTCATAATTGTGGGTATACCTCGGAGTGACCCCCGTAATGCGTGCAATATCTACACTGATGTCAACAAAGCAGGTTAGTATCTCTGCCAACACCAATGCGACCTAATGCTTGACCCTTGTGTTAGAAGGGCTTCCCAGGACAATATGCTGCCAATGGAATTTTACACTCCCTAACTCAAAATGCTATTGTGTGTTTTTGAGCTTTTGGAGAGTGTGTCTCTCTTCCTACTCCAAAGCACTAGCCTAGCTAAATGTTGGTGTAAAAGAGCCCTAGAAAAGAGTTACTAGATCAATTTTAATATTACGCAATGTTTTTACAGGCTATTGTTTACTCAAAGGCAACAGTAATGAAACTCATGATGTGTGACTCTGACCCAAATAATGCAAGGATATGATGAAATATAAGTCTATTCATTCGATGAATCCTAGTTATGGGAGAGAGAGAACAATTTCCAAATCAATCTTAATACTACAATGCAAATGTAATGCTCAATTTCCTTTCAGATGTCAATGCAAACAATCATGTATCAATGAGCAAGTTCTATATGTCTTTTTCAAAACTTCAATACTCTTAAAAGTTTGATTTTCAATGTTCTCACAGAAAGCAAAAACAAAACTTGAAAGAAAACATGCAGTTCACTTTCCAAGAAGAACTCTGAATAATGAGAAAAGAAAACCAAATTATAAAGACTCAAACAAACAACCCAAGCCAATACTTTCAATGAAAGCAAAAACAAAAGCAAACCAAGGAGCTTCTCAACGTAAATGAAAAATTTGTCCTTTCGAACCAACAAGTACAAGAGAAACACCAAATACTCAACTCTCAACCAATCCCTGGATCTCAGCCAGTCAGATACACTCAACTCCAGAAGTTAGAGAGAATGAAAATACCAACAAGAGCTAAGAAATGAAAGTCAAGCTTCAAAGGAAAGAAAAACCTAGAAAACCTAGATCAGTTCCAGTAAGCCAATTATAGCAAAAGATATGTAAGTCACTGATTCAACAAGCCAAAGTGGTGTAAATCAACATTTATGAGCTATTGACAGAGTCAAAACTTAAATTCAAAAATTTCAAAAATATGTTCACAGTCCAGTGTGGGACACAGTGCGAGAAACTATGGTTCTCGCAGGCCACTTTGATGCAGCATGCGAACTATCCGCACTGAAATGTATATGCAGAGTGCGAACTATCAAGGTTCTTGTAGGCTGCTAATTGACACAGTGCGAGAATCCCTGAAACTAATGAAAAATTTGAAAGAGCAAGTAAAGATCAAATTGGCTTATAGACCCAGAAGGTCTCTCAGGGTGTCCTGAGGACTCAGAGACTAACAAATCAAGAGAAAAATGCAAACAGAGCAAATGGCCACAGAAAGTTCAAAAACCAAAAAGACAAAAGGGATAGGTCCCCAGTGGAGTCACCAATTTTGTTATAGGATTAGTCCATGAGTACAGACACAAACCGACCTCCCTAGATCCACCTGGTATCTGGAACAAAACAGGACAGAATAATACACTTTCCCTAGATCTAGCTTCTTGAATGAACTAAGAGATGAGGATCATGGACATACCTTATGAATGCTTTCCTTAGATCTCTGTTGTTCCAAGCTTTTCTCCAACGCTCTCGTCCCGTTCAGATCACAACAGAACGAACCAATCAAAGTAAAGGCAGATTAATGTATTCAATAACTAGTCTATACATATGATCAAGGAATTATGTAATAAAGTGACATCATCTTTATGGGAAAGGGACATATTACTATATTGAATTAATTGAAAGTGAAACTTACAACCAGAGCCTTGATGTCGTAGGTCTCCTTTCGATGGCTTCTAGCTCTGACACACACACTTGCTCATGCATGAAGAAAATCAACCACATATGATGACCTTGCTGTTGTCTCTTGCTGCTGTAGCATCAGTCCTCCATACAGTCTTGCACTAGTTCTCTAATCAATCTCTTGCTAACTGAACTTAACCCTTTCCATGAGAAATCTCCTCAATATATAGGAAGAGATATATTATTTACTTGGATAGGGAATGATCCCAAGATATCTGGAATGACAGTACTTGAATAACCACTCGAAAGCCAACTCACCCTTCTAGAAGATTCCCTTCTATAAGGTTCGAGATCTTTATCTTTTTCCCCTTTAAGAGAATGTTCACAGCCTAACAATGAGTACAGTGCGAGAAGTTCGCACCCCAGCTTAATGTAGCCTGGGAGAATGAATCATTCTCGCAGGCAGCTATATAGGTAGCCTGCAAACATCTTCAAAAGTGTAATTTGTGGAAGAAGACAACTGTAAATTTTCTCATGAAAGCATTCTTAGTGAAGATCTTGATTTTATATCATCATAACATCACCATGACATCATCATGATGACCAAATTTGTAGATAACAGAAGGAGAAAAAGATGAAATGCTCAAGCTACTCATGGAGCAGAATGCGCAACTTAAGGAAATGGAAGCTGAGATGGAGAAGCTGGTAAAATAGAAAGAACAACTGAAGCCAATGGAAGTCATTCCATTGAGTGCCATTCCAATTTCGGGAGTGAGCACAACATCAGTGACAAAATTACCATCCATGACTCCATTGACCTCCCTGGAGAAGACAACCGACCTGGCTAAGTCTATGGAAAAGATGAACCTACAGGAAACAGAGATTAGCAGGCTCAAAAAGAAGATTGAGAACCTTCAGGAACTCAAATCTTCCTTTCATATCAGCCTCTCCAGGGAAAAGCAGGTGACAGATCAACTCAAACAAGAGTTACAACAGCTCCGGAAGCAAACAGTGGCAGGAAAAACTTTGGCCGAGGTTAAAGAAAGTGTATGGACAGACATCACCAAGTCCATAAAGGAGATATGGCCCATTATACAGATCATGTTTGAGCAGAGTGAATTGGTGCAAAGAAGCAAACATGCCATTGAGAAGATCATATCAGAATTGGGAGAGATGCCAACACGGTCGAACGATATCATCAAGTTCCTAAATTCTAAGACCAGGGAAGAGCTGGAAGAGCTAAAAATTGAAGACAGAACAGAGACCATCCTTGAGGTCTAAAGAGTTTTGACCAAGAGAGGATTAATGCTTCAGCTGGAAGAAAAGGTTCAGGCCATGGACCTAGGGGTACAAAGATTCTTTAGTAAGATTGAGGATCTACAAAAGAAAGGCCTTCCTGGTCTGAAGGTATACAATGATAAATTGATGACACTCCCAGACTATAAGAAGAGACTAGCCTATGTGGCTAAGGACAGTTCAAAGTTTGCAGGAATTCAAGGCAGCATCACTGGCAAGGAGTTTCTAGATGCACTTCAGTGGGACATCAGTATTCAACATGAGATTTGATACATTTTCATCACCAAACCTACCTTCGCCAAGTACACAGAAATGGACGAAGTGTATCGAAGGCTACTCAAAGTCAACGTGCCCAGTCATCTTCGATGGGAAGAACTCTGTGATCTGATTGAGTAGCAGATGAGCTATCCCAGTCCAGCCATTTGTCCAGTCAGATGAGGTCGTGCAGAGGCTTCATCAATGACCCACCTAGAAATCAACATGTAGTTACACTACATCGTCAAGCAGTTCCTAGATTTATGAAATTTGTTAAGTTAGTTGGGCTAAAAATAGATTTAGCACGTCCTGGTCATTAATGACAGGATCGTTTGTAATTTAGAGTTATAAATACTTCATCTTTCGAAGTATTGAGGGTTGTTGATCTTCACACCCTGAAGCTATCACACTGTAATATTTTGGAAGAGATCTTCCATTAATACAAAGAGGCACTTTTACGGGATTTTTGCGTGTATTCACTTGTGATGTTTTTATCTCTAAGTTGAAAGTTATTCTCTGTTTGTTATCATACTGTTTTCTAAATCTAATCTTTAGAAGTAACGAATGTCGCAGGATTTATCTCGTATACCCTGTTTCTGACTCGAAAGATTTTAGTGTTTTATCTTTTGGTTTTTTCAATAAAGAAATTCTTAACTGCTTCTTTGTTGAAATTATCTTTCTCGTCTTTTTTTCTATTCCCCACTTATACTATCGAAGAATCCATTAATTATATTATCTCGCCCTGTGAAAGTTTTCTTTTGCATTTCTGGTTTGGATTTCATATTTTATTCAAGAAACAAACCCCATAGCCCAATGGATGTGTAGACTGTCTCAACCAACTCGACAAACACTACGACAACAAAACTGACCTATTTATATACCTATCCTAATATTTAAAATTTGAAACATAGCTAAATCATATAGAGAGATCCCTCTCTGAAGTTGGAAGGGCTAGATCCCAGTTTCGAAAGCGGTTGGATAAAGTTACCTTTTGTAGATTTCTTCTGTGGTCAACCTCTAGGAAATTTACAGAGTGTTAACATAGTGGCGACTCCACTAGGGACAGAACTAAAATTTATAACTTCACGTTTTCTTTTCCCTAAAAGGAAAGCCTGTTCCTGAAATATTGTAAATTTGAGAAGAAAGTAATGTTTAGAGGTTGATTAAAATTTGTATATATTATTTTCGGACTCATAAAAATAAAAAGTATATATATAAAAATCAAAAAGAAATCTGGCTCCCAAGAAAGTTTATACTCGATCTCATCCAGACCCAAAACCTGCGATAGTGACAGATAACCCAGAACAGTTGCTCAGGAAAAAGACCATAGTTGAAGGCTCAGTAAGTCAAACTCCCTTTCATAAGTCCTTTTCCTTTCCAGGGGAGCTTGTTACCTTTCAAAACCTTACCTTTGACAACTTTTCCCAACAAAGCCTGGTTAGAGCACGATCCGATAGTTTTGTGACTGGAATCATTTTCGACCCAACCGTTTTGCAACCCCGAATCCCTGAAGTTCTATCTCCCACTGCTAAACCGCAAACAACTCCCTCGGTGCCATCCAGTCCATCCTTGTCCTCATCTTCAGTTGCTACCTCGCCGATCATCCAGTTTGTTATCCCACCTCCTTCAGCCATCATGGCATCTAGATATGCCCCCTTGGTGTTGCCTGCACCTCTTCATGCCATGCCCCAAGACTATCAAACGAGACTTCCAAAGTTCGATGCAACAGGACCTTTGAACGCCCAACAACACATTGATAAAATGAATGATTATTTTGATCTGCACAAAGTAGATGAGGCTAACGTTCAAATGAGATTGTTTGCCCAAAGTTTGATAGGTGGCATTAAGAAATGGTATAAAGGTTTGTGTGCCGCCTTAGTCCTTGACCTTACCGCATTTCAAAGGAGTTTTCTAGACAGATGGGAGGTAAAGAAAAACCCTCTCCAAATTTTGTCAGAATACAAAAATATTAGAAGAAATCAAGGTGATATGGTACAAGATTACTGCACTCATTTCAATAACCTGTACAACTCAATCCTAGCCGAAATCAAACCTCCACAAGGTTTGGCATTGATAAAATTCCCTGATGGTTTTGACGTTGATATGTCGTACCAACTCAGGGAAAGAAATTCTACCACCCTGGAAGACATGTAGAAAAGTGCAATAAGTGTGGAGGCCAACTTGTTGGTGAAAAGGGCACGATAGAGGTCAGAGAGGAGAGTCACCATTAAAGAGGAACCTTCCATGTCAACCTCTGATTCCAAATTGGATTCCTTGGCCAGAGCAATCGAAAGAATGATGGAAAGACTTACGGTATCAGAAAGAAACCCACCAAGAGAAAACCCACCAACCCCTCAAGTTCAGAATCCTAACTTCAGGAGAAACCCTCTCAAATCAGACAGACAGATCCTAGGGATCAAAGAGAGCAGAGAGGTCTGGATCAACAGATCAGACCCCCACTACAAGAGAATTATGTTGATGAAGGAGAGGAAGTGATCGAGGAACTGGAGGATACTCACATAAATCTCATGGGCATTCACGATAACGAAGCTATTTTCCTTACCCAATAAGAGCAAGAACTTTTTCTCCTCAATCAAACAAAAGTAAGTGAAGAAACAGAAGATGTAGAACAACAGGCATTCGAAAATTCCATTTTGGAGGTACACCGGCAGTACAGTCTGTGGAGTAAAAAGACAGAAGGAAGTTCCCCAAAAAGATGATTGAAACGAAGAAGGTAGTAGAAACCAAAAAAGCCTCCGAACCATCTGTCGAGAAGATTCATGAAAAGAGCACTACCGAAGTTCCCGCGAAGAAAAACCTTACTATTCTGAAAAGATCGCCACAGCCCGAGGTTTCACCTATTAATCCACCAAGTACTTCTGGCCAGAAGAGTGTGGTGGACAAACCAGAATTGATGAGCCAAGGCAGAGCTCCTACACCTTTCAGCCTCAAAGGGGAATTAGCCAAAGTAAAAATTCCCATTCCACTTTTCGAGTTGATGAACAAAGACGCTTATCGTTCACATGTGATTAAAGCGCTGACCATTGAACCTAACATAGGTATGAAAGCCTTAACCGTTGGATCAACAAATCATTCAGATACTATGAAACTTACAGATGATCAACCTGAACTTCTGTTCGGACCTGAAGTAGATGGCCGAGACGATAATGGTGATGTTGCTCCTTTCTACATCAGTGTAAATATACATGACCTGATCTTGCATAATGCTATGTTGGATTCGGGTGCTTATCACAATCTGATGCCTAAAGCAGTGATGGAGAAATTGGGACTGGAGGTCACCAGACCTTACAAGGATCTACACTCATTCGACTCCAGTAAAGTTAGATGTATTGGTTTGATCAAGGATCTATGTATCACCCTGGTTCAGATTCCTGGAAAGAGCATGGTCATGGATGTGGTAGTTGCAGACATCCCTCTGAAGTATGGAATGTTGTTATCCCAGTCCTGGGGGGATAAGTTGAAAGTTACCCTATAGCTAGATATGTCACATGCCACTATCCCAGTTTTTGGGCAACAAAGAAGGCTATACAGAGAAACAATGATGAAATACATGGTCAGTAGCCAAGAAAAACTACACAACTATCCTCTTTACTCCATGCATTCTGACTTAGATTCTTTTATCCTGTATAATGATGGTGACATGGGAGAGAAAAACATTCAGCTAAGAGAGGATACATTTGGTCTGGATGAAGGCCAAGAAATCATCGAGGTGGAAAGAAAGAAAAACATGATAACTGAAGAATTACTGACAGATTTTTGGAGCATGGATTTTGACAAAGAAGTAAGCAAAGAAGGAGTCAGAGCGGGAGTTTGGCTTCATAATCACAGAAACAGGTATTCAGAAAACCATTCTTACAAATTAAATTTCCAATGCACTAACAATATTGCCGAGTATGAAGCCTTGATGCTTGGTCTGAAACTTTTAAAAAGGGTTGGGGCTAAACAGATTATGGTAAGAGGTGATTCTGAGTTGATAATCAAGCAAATCAAAGGTGAGTATGCCGTGAAACACCCACGTCTTAGAGCTTATAGGAATGTTGTTCTCGATGCCCTGATATGTTTCACTGAAGTTGATCTGCAAGTAATGCCTTGGGGACAAAATATTTTGGTAGACGGATTGGCTACATCAGCAGCCACATGTAAAATTCCTTTTCGGTCGACTCGCCCATATACGGTAGAAGTGAAGTGCAGACCAACCGTTCCCGACAATATCAGGTACTGGCAAGTATTTGGTAATTATGATCAAATCGAAGACTTTTTGCAGTGTAAAAATGATTTTGAATGTACAAATATAGATTTAGAGAACGGAGATGAAAATGTAAATAGATCTGATTTTGAAAATGATGGTGTAAATAGCGTATATTCAGGAGAATTAGGCGATGACGAGATGGAGGTCGATATCTTGCATTTGAAAATTAATGTTTTACCTAGGGGTCTAGTTCCTTTAGAGGACTTGTTTGATTTTAACGACGTTGCCAAAAAACCAAAAATTGAAGCCAATGGACAAGAGGTAGAAGATTGTAATATAGGGACCGAAGAGAAACCCAGGATGGTCAAATTGTCCAAATCATTACTCCCTGAGAAAAAACTCAAATACATTGAGTTGTTCAAGGAATATTCAGATGTTTTTTCCTGGGGTTATGATGATTTGAAAGCTTATGATACCAGCATCATACAACATAGGATTCCAATAAAAGAAGACCAAAAACCGTTTAGACAGAAACTTAGGAGAATCAATCCCAAGTTATTACCTCTGATAGAGAAGAAAATTAAAAAAATGTATGATGCCAAAATCATAGTCCCGTTGCATTTTTCCAAATGGGTCTCAAATTTGGTCCCAACACGTAATAAATCCTAGGAAATCAGGTTGTGCATTGATTTCCAAAATCTGAATAAGGTCTCCCTGAAGGACAATTACCCCTTGCCAAAAATGGACCACATACTACAAAGGGTAGTTGGATCCAATCGAATCTCTTTGTTGCATGGGTTCTCGGGTTATAATCAGGTCCTAGTTCACCTGGATGACCAAGACAAAACAACTTTCACTACACCATGGGGTAATTTCATGTACGTGAAAATGCCCTTCAGTTTGATGAACGCTGGAGCCACTTTCCAGAGAGTGATGGACATTGCCTTTGTGGAAGAATCAAGTAAATTTATTGTCATCTATTTGGACGATGTAACTGTTTTTTCCCAATCTGATGACGAACACCTGCGACACCTCAGATGAGTCTTTGAGAAATGCAGGAGGTTTGGGATTTATTTAAATCCTAAGAAGATCATTTTCAGACTAGAGGAAGGCAAACTGATAGGGCACATCATTTCCAAGGACGGAATCAAAATAGACCCCAACAGAATCGAGGCCATACAAAAATTAGAACACCCAAGAAACATCAAAGAATTACAGTCTTTTATCAGGAAAATAAAATTTCTACGAAGATTCATACCCAATCTGGCAGAGCTCCTCAGAAACATTACAAATATGTTAAAAAAGGATGTAAAAAAAAATGGGACACCGAGTCTAGGCAGTCTTTCGAACAAGTCAAATGAGCACTCACACAGGCCCCTGTCTTGATCAGTCCTGATTTTACCAAGGATTTCTCTCTTTTTTCTTTCTCTTCCGAACATACTATAGCAGCGGTATTAATACAAGAGAACAACGAAGGGTATGAACAACCCATATATTTCTTTAGTAAAGCGTTAAGAGACGCTACTTTGAATTACAAGATAATGGAGAAACAAGCTTTTGCCTTGTTAAAAGCCATAAAATATTTTAGAGTCTACATTCTCCATTCCCACACCATTGCATATGTTCCGAGTGTGGTAGTAAAATACATTTTGACCCAGGACAATCTGGATGGAAAAAGAGGAAAATGGGTTGCTATCATTTTAGAATATGACATAGAGATTAAGCCTACGAAACTAATTAAAGGTCAAGGCCTTGCTAAATTAATGGTTGAATCTAATTTCCATGCTCTTGACATTAATTTTTTAGCTGCAGCAGATGAATAGGGCGAGATGGAGACTCCGAACATGAGAGAGGTATTTCTCAACTCTCCATGGTACGCAGACATTATATTTGTTTTGCATAATTTACAAGCTCCCCCTGGTTTGACTAAGAATAAAGCTAGATTTTTGAAGTTGAAAGCATTAAAATTTTGTATTCTAGAAGGCAATCTATATTGGAAAGATCCTGGAGGTATTCTGTTAAACTATTTATTGAAAGATGAAGCTGATAAAGTGTTACAAGAATTTCATGCAAGAGAATGTGGTGGCCATCTGAACTGGAAGGTCACAACCAACAAAATACTCAGAGTTGGATTCTATTGGCCCAGCCTATTCGCCGATATACATCATAAAGTGACTTCATGTCATCAATGTCCGTTGTTTGAAGGCAAAAGGAAACTCCTCCTTCTACCACTAAAACTGATCCCAGTTGAAACCCCTTTCTAGCAATGGGGATTGGACTTCATTGGAGAAATACACCCCCCTTCTTCAGGCCAGCACAGGTGGATTCTCACTGCCACAGATTATTTTACAAAATGGATCGAAGAAGTACCAAGCAGGCAAGCCACTGATTCTGTTATTATCAAATTCCTTGAAAATAATATCTTGTCTCGTTTTGTATGTCCTAGAAAGATTATAACTGATAATGCAGTTGCTTTTCGATCAAAGAAACTCATAGATTTCTGCAACCAGTATCACATTGGTTTGGGGCATTCCACAGCTTACTACCCTCAGGGGAATGGGCTGGGGGAATCTTCAAACAAAACCTTGGTAAACATCATCAAGAAGACATTGCAGGAAAACAAGAAATCATGGCATAACAAGTTGGTGTTCACATTATGGGCTGATAGACTGACCACCAAAAGGTCAATCGGTATGTCACCATATCAACTGGTCTATGGAACAGAAGCCATTTTCCCCACTTCCTTAGGAGTCCCCGTCATGAAATTGCTTCAAGACGTACAAGCCGAACCAAATGACTCACAGAGAAGGATCAACCAGATGATTCATTTACAATAGTCTAGGGAAGAAGTATTCAATAATACCCAGGTAGTTCAAGAAAGCATCAAGAAGATTTTTGACAAAAGAACCAAGGAAGATGATTTTGAGCTAGGAGATTTGGTGCTGAGATGGGACGCCCGAAATGAAGACAAGGGAAAGCATGGAAAATTCGATAGACTATGGAAGGGACCGTTTATGATTCAAGCATTCAGAGGTAACAACTCTTTCTTGCTAAATAATTCTAATGGGACAGATCTGCCAGGAGGACCTGTAAATGGTAGAATGCTGAAGCATTATGTACCGCCTCAGTAGAGACTCGAGTTTTCACTCTCCATTGTACATACCATTTTTTATTTGTCACCTACATTTTTTGAGCGAATAACATTAGTCAGTTGGTTGAAGCCTGAAGAGAAGTCCCTAAGTCGCTAACCACTGTTCTTCCAATTTTTGAGAATAAAACCAATCAATCAACGAAGGCTACCAGGCATAAATTTTCAGAATGACAGGAACTAGGATTCTTGGCACTTCACATGAAAACTACCATCCCCAGGTGGAGCCACTGTTATCACCCTATAAGTTATAGGATCAAATGGTTACTGGAGTATTATCTATCTCTAGTGTTTTTGTTGACAAATGATTTTTCATTCTGCAAATAATTTGAAAAGAAAAGAAAAAGAGAAAGAAAAAAAGAAAAAGAAAGAAAAAAGAAAAAAAAAGAAAAAGAAAAGAGGGCATAAAAGAATTTCAATAAAAGCCCCATGCAATAATAGTAACTTGGTCCATACCTTTAAAGCATGGCCAAGTTCTTTTTAAATTGATGTTGATAGGGTTAGTGAATGAGTTTGGCTAAACAGTTTAATCTTAACCAAAGTGTCTAGGTTAGATTAGTGAATAAATCTTGCCAGACTGTCTAATCTTGGTCAGATAGCCCCAGGGTAGAGTAAATTCTTAACCCAACAGTTTAATTTGGGTTAATTGTCATAGAGAACTAGGCTAGAGTATAGGCTAGTGTCTTTACTTCAATAAAACCAGCTTGATAACCAATGTTACACCATGATTTGGATATCTAAAATGTTGTTTGACTAACCCCTTGGTGGTGTAGACATGAAAAGCCTTGGAAAAAACTGTGAAATGCACTTATCCTAAGTCTCTCGGCGCATGTATTTTCCGCACCCTCTCTTATGCTCCATTCATATATCAATGATCTAGATGATAACGCCTAGATCTACGGTGGAAGGATTTTTCCGGACCCCCCCCGACCGTTCTATCTTTAACTGAGGGGGGGGTCCGAAATTTCTGATAATACCCACGTGCATTTGGACGGATCAGGTTCATGCACGTAGATCTATGATCAGTATTGGATTCCAGACCCCCCCCCCCGTCTATTCTGCCTTTAATGGGGGGGGTCCGGAATGTGTGATAAACAATGCACACAAATATGCAGTCATGAAGTAAGCGCACAGATCAACGGCTACAGGTGTTTTTTGAACCCCTNGGGGTCTGGAATGGAATATTTCCTCTAGTGGGCCCCTGTCTATATGTGGCATCGATCTACTGGTCTCGAGTCCCATCGCCTCCTACGGACTGACATACCTTCGTCACCTCCTGATGTCATCATCCACCTTTCCCGAAAGAGTCACATCCCATAATTTTTGTCAGTCCTTCCCCCCCATTCGCTCGTGGCAAGCCCCCTCACCATGATCATTACCCCAATCGGTAACCACCACGTCACCCATCCATATCCCTCAGTCACCGTCACCTGCCATCTCACATTCTAAGTGATCCGTTGGCCATTTATTGCTGGATAACCTATCTGTTAACTAGCTACCCTGTCTCTCACGCCCAACAGACACCCATTTACTCAAAACTACCCTTATGCTCCCTACTTTTGCAATTTACCCGCTCATCGCACCAGAGAAATTCACACCGTTTTCCCCTCCGTTACAGTCAGTTGCCCCCATCCACAGTCATCCCTGCTAACTTTGTTTTTCTTGCAGGTACTGTTGCAGTAATGGTGCCAAAGTCAAAACAAGCAAAAGAAGAGGAGAATTCATTTCTCCCACCCCCTGTCGACCTGGAAAGGATCCCACTGGTCGACAATGACCGCTTAATCGCAGATACAAAGTGTGATTTTGATTTCATAGACCTCCAGGCGTGGCTCAAGGAAGTCTTCTTGGACCAGAGTGATGAAATTAGACTCTGGGAGTCCAATTTACCCCTATATCTCTTCCCTCAGATTCATCCTTTTCCAGATTTCGCCCTCAAGTGCCAAGCCCACTACATTCCCGAGCAAAGAGCCATTGTCTCCTTGTCTGGAGAAATCCTGTTCCTCATCAAGCCTGAATCCATCGACCAAATGATGCAAATTCCTCGAGTTGAGTCTGCATCACCCTTCAACCTGGAAATTCTTACAGAATTATACTAGAAAATGACCTTCCCCCAAAGAGCTCAAATATTTGATATTTACCTCCCACCATCTGCTCAATTTCCCTCCACAAATCCCCCTTATCCTTCTTCCATGTTTTCAACCAAAGGAAACTAGATCATCTCGTCCCTATGTGCCTTGTAAGGATACTATTCAGATCATTGGGTAGATGAGCCTATTCTGGGATTTTTATCCATCTTCTCTACCGATGAGAAGGCCACCACCCAGTTCGATTTCGGCACATTCTTGGTGAAAAATATTCACGAACAGTTTGTGAATTTCACCACGGAAGGCATGTTTCGGTACTCGTCCATACTGGCGTATTTTTTCGTTTTCTTCCAAGTGGCCAAATTCGCTTTTTCCATGCAGAAGATGGATGGAGATGGTAGATCCCAGGCAATGACCGCATGGACCTCCTTGCTCAAGCATAACTCCACAAAGTTCAGTTTCAAGGAGTTCATTGATCTATTCTACCACCTAGTGGTAAGTATGCTTAGCGACATGCCCGAGCCTCGAATAAATGATGAAGTTCAGAGGATCCTGCATCTCTCGGATCACACAAAGATAGGTGATTGGTATTTATACCAAAATCACACTTAGATCAGAGTATACGGGTGCGAGTTGGCACCGTATAAGCTTCCCAAATACCTGCCTGTCAGAATTTTTTCTTTGGAATATATAGGGTATATGATAAACTCTGATGATATCCATTTTGTGGCACTAAAGAAAAAGCAACAGCTCAGAATCAAAGGGAAGATTGTCTCTTTCATCTGCAACAGTCGTGGCGCTGGAGAAGAAGCAGACATGCTGCTGAAGAAGATGAAGTTCTTCATGAGTTTCCGATGGCATTACGATCCTTGTGGGATTATCTCTGAGATGAGAGTGAAAAATAAGAACATCCCATACACCCACGAAGCTAGGCCTGAAGTCGAGAAATTCACGAACCAGACAACATGGGAACCTAACACCTTGGTCGAAACAGAACAACAGGATCCCCCGACCACTGTATCTCAAACAACCACACCACAGGTTCCGAAAGAGAAAAGGCCTAGGCAAGATTTATCTTCACCTATCACTGAGGTATTGCCAGAAGAATTCCAGTTACATACAAAGAGGCCTAAAACCGTTTCAGCTCCAGGTCCGACCGGGGAAAAAGAAGCCCTGTTTACTACAGTGACCAAGGTTGATAGACCACCCCTCGGTGCAAGCCTCCAGCATGTCATAACCTCAGCATTGCCAAAGAAATCCACAGATTCTCCATCGACCACCCATCCAGGCAAGGTGGGACCAAAGTTGAGTATCTTTGAAAAATATGAGCTGATCAAGAAAAGAAACTAGACCCTGACCAGCAGCACTTGCTCCCAGTTCTAGAAGTAGACATCAACTGCACAACAGAGGCTACTATCGACATTCGACACCAAGAAGGACATAATGCATATGGCATTCCTCTAGGCACAGGTGCTAGATCCAAAGGTGATCACTGATTACAAAAGGGCCACCTTCGAATTCCAGACAAAGGATGTGCATCCGGCCGATCAGATGGATCTGCACAAGCAGACAGGGGAAATGGTCTTTTATATGTTGGTGCATGCTTCCACTACTGCGTCCAAATTGCAAGTGTCCCTAAACAACGTTCAAACACAACTGAGGTTAGAGAAGATATCGTCCTTTGCCAAGGACAATAGGATCAAGACTTTGGAGGAACTGGTCCTCAAGATCGGTTACGATCCTTCAAATGTGAAAGTAGTCGAGGAGATGATTAAGAAGAAGAATGTTGACATAGCCTCCTTAAGGAAACAATTGAAGCTCCCGCCCACGGAGGATTCGCAGGCGAAGGAAATAGCAGAGAAAGAAGGAGAAAAAGATGAAATGCTCAAGCTACTCATGGAGCAGAATGCACAACTTAAGGAAATGGAAGCTGAAATGTAGAAGTTGGTAAAAGAGAAAGAAAAACTGAAGCCAATGGAAGTCATTCCATTGAGCACCATTCCAATTTTTGGAGTGATCACAACATCAGTGACAGAAGTACCATCCACGATTCCATTGACCTCCCTGGAGAAGACAACCGACCTGGCTAAGTCTATGGAAAAGATGAACCTACTGGAAACAGAGATTAGCAGGCTCAAAAAGGAGATTGAGAACCTTCATGAACTCAAATCTTCCTTTCAGATCAGCCTCTCCGGGGAAAAGTAGATGACAGATCAGCTCAAACAAGAGTTACAACAGCTCCGGAAGTAAACAGTGGCAGGAAAAACTTTGGCCGAGGTTAAAGAAAGTGTATGGACAGACATCACCAAGTCCATAAACGAGATATGGCCCATGATACAGATCATGTTGGAGTAGAATGAATTGGTGTAGAGAAGCAAACAGGCCATTGAGAAGACCAGATTAGAATTGGGAGAGATGTAAACACACGCAAACGAGATCATCAAGTTCCTAAATTCTAAGACCAGGGAAGAGCTGGAAAAGATGAAAATTGAAGATAGAACAGAGACCATCCTTGAGGTCAAAAGAGTTTTGACCAAGAGAGGATTAATTCTTCAGCTGGAAGAAAAGGTTCAGGCCATGGACCTAGGGGTACAAAGATTCTTTAGTAAGATTGAGGCTCTATAGAAGAAAGGATTTCCTGGTCTGAAGGTAATCAATGATAAATTGATGACACTCCCAGACTATAAGAAGAGACTGGCCGATATGGCTAAGGACAGTTCAAAGTTTGCAGGAATTCAAGGCAACATCAATGGCAAGGCGTTTCTAGATGCACTTCAGTGGGACATCAGTATTCAACATGAGATTCGATACATTTTCGTTACCAAACCTACATTCGCCAAGTACACAAAAATGGATGAAGTTTATCGAAGGCTACTCAAAGTCAACGTGCCCAGTCATCTTCGATGGGAAGAAATCTATGATCTAATCGAGTAGCAGATGAGTTGTCCCAGTCCAGTCATTTGTCCAGTCAGATGAGGTCGTGCAGAGGCTTCATCAACGGCCCATCCAGAAATCAGCATGCAGTTACACCACATCATCAAGCAGTTCCTAGATTTATGAAATTTGTTAAGTTAGTTAGGCTAAAAATAGATTTAGCACATCCTGGTTATTAATGACAGGATCGTTTGTAATTTAGAGTTATAAATACTTCATCTTTCGAAGTATTGAGGGTTGTTGATCTTCACACCCTGAAGCTATCAGACTGTAATATTTTTGAAGAGATATTCCATTAATACAAAGAGGGACTTTTACAGGATTCTTGTGTGTATTCACTGGTGATGTTTTTATCTCTAAGTTGAAAGTTATTCTCGCTTTGTTATCATACTATTTTCTAAATCTAATCTTTAGAAGTAACGAATGTCGCAGGATTTATCTCGTATACCCTGTTTCTGACTCGAAAGATTTTAGTGTTTTATATTTTGGTTTTTTCAATAAAGAAATTCTTAACTGCTTCTTTGTTGAAATTATCTTTCTCGTCTTTTCTGCTATTCCCCACTTATACTATCGAAGAATCTAGTGATTATATTATCTCTCCCTATGAAAGTTTTCCTTTGCATTTCTGCTTTGGATTTCATATTTTTTTCAAGAAACAAGCCCCATAGCCCAATGGATATTTAGACTGTCTCAACCAACTCGACAAACACTACGAAAAAAAAAACCGACCTATTTATTTACCTATCCTAATATTTAAAATTTGAAACATAGCTAAATCATATAGACAGATCCCTCTCTAAAGTTGGAAGGGCTAGATCCCAGCTTCAAAAGTAGTTGGATAAAGTTACCTTTTGTAGATTTCTTTTGTGGTCAACCTCTAGGAAATTTACAGAGTGTTAACATTGTGCATACCCTTTACAAACCAATATGTCTTTATTTCTAGCAACTTGTCCTTTTTCATTCATTTTATTTTTGAACACCCATTTGGAACCTGTTACATTCTTATCTTCATGTCTAGGGACAAGCTCCCAAGTATTGTTTTTCTCAATCTGATCAAGCTCTTCATTCATTTCTCCAATCCAATCATCATGCTGGCTGGCTTCATAAATTTTTTTAGGTTCAATCATAGATAAAAAAGTAACAAGAGATTGTTCTGAGTCTTTAATCAATTTCCTTCTTGTCTGAACTCCTTTGTTTATATCTCCAATTATCTGATTTTCAGGATGATTCTTTCTAACAATTCTGAGAGGTGATTTTGCTTATTTCTGTTGATTTGTGTTAGCCTGAGTATTCATATCTTCATCTGATTCAGATTCTTCCCTTTTTTATCCTTGGACCTGTTCATCTTCATCTTCAACTATATCTTATGTGCTTGGTTCAACACTGCTTACATTTCTGACCGGGATTACCTCATCAACTTTTATGTCTATACAATCAACCAGTTTATGCAGTCTCTTATTGTAACATCTGTACCCTTTAATGTTTGTAGAATAACCCAAGAAGATACCTTCATCAGCCCTGTCATCATATTTGCTAATATTTTCATCATTATTCTTGATATAGCATTTACTCCCAAAGACTTTAAAATGATTGATTGAAGCAGGTCTTCCAAACCATAATTCATAAGGAGTCTTGTCACTGCGTGGCCTAAGATGAGATTTTTTAAGGATATGAACGGCTGTATGAATTGATTCTACCCAATATGTTTGAGGTATGTTCCTTTCATTCATCATTGATCTTGCCATTTGTTGTACTGATCTATTATGCCTCTCAACAACTCCATTTTGCTGTGGAGTCCTTGGAATTATGTACTCTCTTTTGATCCCATGTTTATCACAAAACCCTTTGAAGTTCCATGAACTAAACTCTCCTCCTCTATCAGACCGTACTTCCTTTAATCTTTTTCATGTTTGATTCTCAGTCAGAGCCTTAAACACTTTTAATTTTTCAAATGCTTCAGATTTTTCCTTCAAAAAGGAAACCCATGTTAGTCTAGAATAATCATCAATAATCAACATAAAATAATTTTATTTTCCTGTACCTTCTTTCCTTGATGGTCCACATAAATCCATATGTACTAACTGGAGAGGTTTTTCTGTTGAAGGAAAGTTTTTAGATTTGAACTGAGTGCGAGTAATCTTTCCTATCTGACAGGGTTTACAAACAGAGTCGTATGGCTTTGATATCTTCGGAAGATCTTTTACTGCCCCATTGTTTCTGAGCTTGATTATATGATCAAAATTTAGGTGTCTAAGTCTCCTATTCCATAGCCAACGTTCATCATACTTTCTTAAGTGGCATTCTTCATTTTCTTCTTTTAACACATAGACATTGTTTTCTGTTCTTATCCCTTTTGCAACTAGCTGTCCTGAATTCACAGATTTTATTCTATAGTCTTTAGAGGTTAAAACGACTTCACATCCTTGGTCACAGACTTGACTGACACTAAGAAGATTATGTTTTAGACCTTCTACAAACAAAAATATTTAGCTTTCCCTTTGCCATTACTCAAACTTACCATTCCTTTACCTTTTATTTTTCCTGGTGCATCATTTCCAAAAGTTGCATTCCCTGATTTGCTTTCACTTAGAGTTAGAAAATTACTTTAGTCTCCAGTCATATGTTTGGAATATCCACTATCAATATACCAGGGATTCTTTTGTCTTTGGGATGATAACACTAGTCCACACTTTTCATCTGCTTTCTTCTTCCAAACCTTGACATTTTCAGCAGTGGGGATCAAATCTGGCTTGTAATTCCTTAAGCAATAGTATCCAGCTTTATGTCCATAATTATGGAAGTTGTAACATTCTGGTTCACTGAATAACAGATCATAACGATTGTTATGCTCATAACTGTTGTTGTGTTTCACCTGTGTCCTCCCCATCATCACATGATTTATAGTCTGCGATTGTTTGTTTCTTGGTTGTCTCAATCTTTGTGGTGGCAGATAATTATTATTTGAAAAACTTGATTGCTCATATCTAAATCTTAAAGAAAAATTTATAGCTTTGTGACCAAAATTAGAGCAGAAAAAACAATAACCATAGAAGAAACCTTTGTACCTTGAAAAAGTATGTCTTCTTTGAGGAGGTCGATTTCTTTCATGCCAATAATCTCTCTGATATACAGATTCGGTTCTGGTACTTTTTCTTTCATTCCTTCTTGGTGGCTTATTTTCTTTCTTTGTTTCTGCAGAGTGAATGTTGTCGATGTTTGAGGATTTGAAAAACTTGATAGGTTCTGTAATACTTGGATGGTCACTACTTGATCCTTCTTCATACCCCAATCCAGCTTTCAACTTTGGGTTTCTTTACTGATTTAGAATGGAGGTTAATCCTTCTGAGGCTTTAATACTTGGCATATTTTGGTGATACAATCCCTTAAACTTCTCCATTTCTTTTCTAGTTTTTACTATATCTTCTTATTAGGCTTCACACCTTGCTTTCTTCTCTGATAACTGTTGTTTCAGAATGTATTCTATTTTCTTTGCCTCTTCTAACTCCACTTTTAGTAGAGCAAAGTCGTCATCAGGTTTTTTGTCACTCATTTTAAATTGCATCAACAACCGTTTTTGTTTTCTCTTCTTACATTTGAGTCTGTAAATTTCTTCCAAGGCACTGATTAATTCACCTTCCATATCCACCACAGCTTCTTCATCATCCATTTCACCTCCTGTGATTTTATCATCAAGATCTCCCATAGCCATAAGCATAAAGTCATTCACTTTGTCTTCGCAGGATGAATCAATATCTATGTCTTCTGAGGAGCCATCATTGTTTGCACACAAAACTTTTCTTTTTACTATATTTCTTAAATTTGTAATTCTTTTCATCATCAGAGTTCTATTCTTTTTGATCATTTTTCTTGTGGGGACACTTAGATGAAAAATGACCTATTTACCAAAGTTAAAGCATTTGAAGGGCAACTTGCCTTGATATTTTCCTGATCCTTTCTTTAACCTTCTCACAAATTTTGCCTCAATATCATCTAATTCTGAATCAATATTCTTGTCTGCTTTAAACAATGCTTCTCTAGTAATGAATTTATCTTTGCTAATTCTCATTTCATATGTAGTTAAAGTTCCTAGAATTTGATCAATGGGCATAGTTTTAAGATCATTTAGTTCTTCTATTGCAGAGACTTTTGGATTAAATTTATCAAGCAAAGATCTTAAAATCTTTTGAACTAAGAGTGGTTCTTCAAACTTCTCCCCAAGACCCTTCATGGCATTCACAAGTTCTTCAATTCTTAAAAAATACTTGCTAACTGTTTTATCTTCATTCATCTTTAGTTGTTCAAACTTCAACCTAAATGTTTGAAGTTTGGAATCTTTTACTTTCTCATTTCCTTCATAGTTGTTAATAAGTTTATCCCACATTTCTTTGGCAGTTTGAAGATGCATCACCTTTACAAACTCGGCTTCTGCAAGTCCATTCAAGATAGCATTCATTCCCTTAGCATTAAAGCTAAATTCTAACTTATCATCCTTGGAAGCTAGTACAACAGGCTTTATGTATCCAGTCTCTACTACATCCCAAACATCAGCACCTAAGGCCATTAGATATGTTCTCATTCTAACCTTCCATAATAAAAAAAATTATTCCATCAAATAGAGGAGTCTTACTGGATGAAGTCCCTTCATGAACTGTCATGTTTAAGCTTAAATATCTACCTTTAAATAAAAGGAACCCGCTCTGATACCAATTGTTGAAATTACTAAGACAACTGAGAGGCGGGGGGGGGTGAATCAATTGTTATTGTGCTTAAACAATTTTAAGTCTATTAAAACATTCTTAGTCTTTCTTCAAGTGATCATCAATATTATACAACATATGGACAACATAAATAATGAGCATCAGTCACACATAAGATATACACAGAGATAGATTTTCATGAGGAAACCCATAAAGGGAGAAAACCTCTTCTTCTTCAAAATGATAGGCAGTCTTTTAAGTTATGTACATCATCTATAATTGAGCACCAACCCAATGTGAGGCTACTACCTCTATTTTACAAGCTCCAACTTGTTTGAGAGCACCAACTCTCTGGTTTCTCCAGCACCCACTAGAAGGAAGCACCAACTCCCTGAGTGTTCCAGCACCAACTGGATGGAAGCACAAACTTCCAGTTACATAGGCTCCAACCTGTATAATAGAGAACACTTGTTCTCCCTTGCACCACCCTGCCACCCTCGTTTCTCTAGCTGCAACCATATGGAAGCTACAACTCCATGTGTTCAAGTACCCACTTGAACATCTGAGGAAAAAAATCCTCCCTAGCACATCCCAACCACCCTTATTACAAATAAATGATTGAATAACCAACAACACAGATAAATTGATTCTTACCACTTCTTCTCTGTTTTTTAAATCTAGTCTGCTTCTAACTATTCTGCAATTCTTCTCTTCTTCTGTCTGTTCTGCAATTCTACTCTGCTTCAAGCTATTTTGCAATTCTTCTCTTCCTCTGTCTGTTCTACAATTTTTCTCTGCTTCAAGTTGTTCTTCAATTCTTCTCTTCCTCTGTCTGTTCTGCAATTCTGATCTACTTCAAGTTGTTCTTCAATTCTTCTCTTGCTTATGTCTATTCCTCATCTGTTACTCATCTCTGAGTTTTATCTGACACTATGCATACTGTAAATTTCCCTTCTTTACAGTTCAAATCATTTTTCATTCAAAACAACCTACCATGCACAGTCACTGTGTGTTCCTTTTATACATTACAACCACTTCAGTTACCCCTCAAAACCATAGAACAACAATGCTTCAGCAACTGAAATGCCAACACATCAAGAATCATGAATCAGTTTTTCTAACTAAATTGTAACTGATCAATTAACTGTGAGGTGAAACAGTAGCCCTTCGATCATATTTGAATTCACCTGCACCGTTGGATTATAAGAAAAAAAATGTCTTTCGTATTTCGTATTTCAGCAATTCGCAATTTCACATGTCGCGAATCCCTGTTGCGAAGCATCTCGACTCCCCAAGTCGCGATCCTTGAAACTTTGAAAAAGGAGCATAACTAGACTAGCTTCGATCATTTTAGCATTTCACATTTCGACATTTCGACATTTCGGCTTTCCTGTGGTGAAGTGTTTTGACACTCCAACTCCTGGTATCCGGAACTCCGAAATGGAGTCAGATTCAATGGTCCGATATTTCATCATTTCGCATTTCAGCATTCCATATTTTGGCATTTCGACTTTTAGCGTTTTGGCATTTCGACGTTCCATGTTTCAACGTTTTAGCCTTTCATATTTCGGCATTTCGTTTTTTTGAATTTCAGCATTTCGCGAGTTGGAATGCTATCGAATTTCCTTCCTTTGACTTATGATTTCCCGATATCCACTTTTCTCTGATCCGGTCCTGATCTCATCGGAACTTCAGCGTTTTGCATTTAGCGACTTCGGGACTCCTGTGATGAAGAGTCTTGACTCTTGACTCCTCCGACTCCTGGTATCCGAAACTCTGAAATGGAGTTATTTCCCGGTTTGCGAAACTCTTTGTTGATGTGCCTGTTTCAGGATTTTGGCATTTCGCACTTCGCGACTTCGCAACTCCTGTGATGAAGAGTCTCAACTCTTGACTCCTCCAACTCTCGGTATCCGAAACTTCAAAATGGAGTTGTTTCCCGGTCTACGAAACTCGATCTTGCCATGCAATCAAGGTTGTGATGCTGGTCTTGCCACTTTCTCTTGTTCGTCATCGTCAGGCTAAGCTTGCCATCAATGACAAACCAATACTCTGCCTTTTGTCTTCCCATAATAAATATGCCAACACATAGGTGATTTAGAAAAGTACCCCAAACATACTTCAAAAGGAGTTTTTTGAGTAGATGAATGCATGTCATGATTATAGGCATGTTGGATATAAGATAATTGTTGATCCCATAATTTATGATGCTTGTTGCAATACCCTCAAAGTAGATTTACCATTGTTTTGTTCACCATCTTTGTCTATCCATTTGTTTGCGGATGAAAATCTGTTCTCTTCTTCAAATTAGTGTCCATTAGCTCCCATAAATGAGACCAAAATTTCCCAAAAAGCAAGAGTCTCGATCTAATATAATAGATGTAGGAAGACAAAAATGAACCCATACATTAGCAAACAACATATGTGTTGTTTGTTCATCTATGACCTGTTTGTTGCATGGAATTATAATACACATATTTATAAATCTTTCCACCATGAAATATATATAATCATGACCTATCCTGGACATCGACAAACCCCCTACGAAGTCCATGGAAATACTTTCCCATGGCATCCTATGCAGGTACCATAAGTGGTGTATATAACCATATCTTTTTGTTGCTAGGTTTACTTGTGGCACACATGACACACCCTTTTATATACTTGGAAAATGTCTCATTCATCCGAGGCCAATAATAATACCTCTATAATTGTGCAACTATCTTACCAACCCAGAAATGAACAAAGATGAGATATGTATGAGCTTATTTGATTACATTTAATCTTTCATCTCTTGGTATACATAGTTTTCTAAGATGATACAATAAACTATATTGCATATAATGATTTGAATGCTTATTACCATGATTTAATGCATCATATACTTATTTAAAATATTCGTCCCTAGCATATTTTTCTGCATAACTTCCATGTGTTAAAGGATTATACTTGAGTATTGTAGATGCATTAATTACTGGTCTTGATAATATATTTGCAACCTTTTCACGAATACCCTTATTATACTTTATTACCAAGTGAAACTTGTTAAGCCCTAATATTGGCTCATTACCCCTTAATTGGGGCATATTATATTAGTAATGTTATTTTATTTATGTCGGCTTTAGGCCATTAGTTGTAATTATACCTCCTAGTCTCCTATATATACCAAGGAGACATTTTC